>JAZBHA010000482.1:26695-62604 GCA_037464855.1 Iselma pallidipennis | reverse complement strand
AGAAATACTTAAAAGTCCTTTAAATATATGTTAGCGTATATAACTTACAGTATAATACCGAAAAAGAAAGGCTTGGGAACAAGACAAGTATTCAGTGATTGTGAATTCCTTCGGTAGCACAAGACCTGACGGTTCAGACAGTCGCATTTTGCTGTCAGCCGGTTGTTGGTTTGATCCGAAACAAAAACCAAATAAAAAGGCCATAACAACAACAACAACAACAACAGGAAAAAAAAACGATAAGAGGAAAGAAACGGTTAAGGAGGAAAAAAGGAGCTACCAAAAAAAAACCGACAGGAGTGATGGGGGGAGAAAAGACGAATCAAGTAAGAAAAATACATATGTTGGTATACTAGTCGCAACAACGACACAACAAGAAGAGAGAAGAAAAACGTCGAAAGGGTATTTTATTTTCCTGCCAAGGTTAATTCAGAGCATCTCTCCATGTAAAATAATAGTGTATCTTCGAGTACTATCTGTGGATTTCAGAAGGATTTAATGGTGGCGTACAATTGACATTAAGAATGTATACGGTCCCTTGTGTGCTCGATACAGAACAGACCAACGAATCAACAATATCAGCTTAAAGAAGATATACATACTTGCCCTCTAGAATATAACCGAAACCGGACATTATCTGTATAGTTGCTGGATTCCAGTTGTAGGTATACGAGGATTTTCAATTTTCTACAAAAATCTCATTCTAACATCCTCCTCCTATTTATGTTATCAAGTAAGGAGTGTACGTTTTAGAAAAACGATATTTTGCAGAAATTTCCTTTGTCTTGTCTTGATAGCTATACTCCCAATTAAGGCGACCATTCTGGGAGAGTTGGAGATCTTTTTGCCGGTTGCCACAATTGCAGAGACAAGCCAGAGAGATAGGGTACACTTACACAATTCACATCGTCCCAAGAAGACGGAGAAGACGGAGAAGAAGAAGTGGAAAAGGTGAAGACAGTTAATGGAGGAGCATTCAACATTGTCTCTGAACCGTCTCACAAATCAGTCGAACTGCCCATTAGGATGCTGATATCGTGATAGATTATCACAGTCCAAGCTATATGTAAATCTCGCCAATGTATTGATGTATCTGTCGTAATACGTCTCAGAGAATTTGTCATTGAAACACATTTATAGAAAGATAGATAGATATATTGAGAGGAAATTGAGGATTTGTTGACGGAAAATTTAGAAAAATAACTATATTTTCGGAATAACTATATTTAGAAATAGTTTGAATATTAAATATTTAAATTGGATAGAGAAAAGCGGCATCAGGTGGAATCTGCAGCAGTCAAGTACGCACAAGCACGCACATACAACATATTATGTTGGGTACTAAATCACGTCCAGATATTTATGTCGACATGCTTGTCTCTCTGACTTTAAAACTATAGCATTGGAAATCTGTATTCACCTAATGCATAATTATGCAATTCATGTACTGCCACATAAGTCTGTCATGAATAGGTAATTATCGAATACGATTGGACAACTAATAAATCTTTATAGAATCGTCCTAATCGAAGGACATTGTTGTTAATCTCCAACAACGAAACGATATTTTCTAAACAACAACAACAACTAAAGAGAGAAATTCCATTTCAATACAAATACACCAATGCATCGCAACTTGACCTGAAATAATACAAACAATGGTAACATCATTTTTCTAAATACCACCAAGTCATATAAATAAAATAGGAGATTTTTAACCTACATCCTGTATATTTCGCGTTTATTTTAAATCGATCAGAAATGGATTAAATCTCATCAAATCAACAACAGTTTCGTTAAACACAAATCACTATCAACGTCAATAGACACGAGTAGCGCAAACAGAAATTCCGTTAAACATGCAAAAATAAATTTTTATTAAGAATGTATAGACCACAAAAAAAATATCTCCCCAAAAATAACGACCATGTATAATAAACATTGAAATATTGAGTGTTAATGACGGAATATTCACTTGGCACCATAAATCAATGTGTTAATGTCTATATCGTAAGTTTTACAGTATATTTTATATACCTATCTATATACAAATTTAAATAATAAAGACTGGTAAAGGCAAAAAGAGAAAAAATTTGAAGAAAAACTGCAATTATAAATTAATTACAGGAAATCAATACAAGTCTGAAAGATAAATGTTTCAATTATCATTAAGAATGTCAACTATGATTATTATTATTGCAATAATAACGTATAATTTTGTTAATTTATTCTAAAAACTACATATAATAGAAAGTTTGATCTTGACAAAGTATATTAAAATTTTGAGCACATATTGAGTCTAACTTGACTTAGCACTTTTGACTAAAGTAATGGAACGACCACAATAATAGAGTAATAAGACACAAAATCGCATCTGTCAGGAGAAATCTCCCAAAATCTGGCCAGAAGATCGGTAACAAATTTTTCTCTCATTAGTCCATTGTTCTAGTTATCTTATTGCTTTAATCAGAAGGGCCAAGTGAAATTAAATGTACGGTACGAAAATTGTTCTTTTCGATTTCATCAAGGGATATCTCTACTGTTAGGCTCGACGCATATTAAGACACAGGAAACGCAGACAGCACAAAGCAGAGCAGATCAGGCTTTTATTGTAACGCAGTGCCGTTCAGGACAGTTTTTGAAATACATTTTCTACTTGGCCTGTGTTTGCTCTCTATCTAGCCAAAGATGCAGTGATTTTACCTCTCTTTTTGGTTCCATTAACATTAAGCAAATACTGTGTCCCAATATGCGCTGCCTCCTGTACTGCCAGAGACTGTCGTACACTGCACTGTGCTGAACTGTGTCTCAATTTGTACCGGACTTTAAGCAATGATATAACAAACTTTCCATTGTATTGACAACAAAAGCTCATCAATAAATTTACGAATAATAACAATAATAATAAAACACAATAGAAAATGTAATTATTTATTTCGAAAATGATAATAATAATAAGTAGTGAAATGTTTGTATTCACAAAATACATACATAAATCCATAGTTAGTATTATATCTTACAAAACACATACATACATACATAGATACATACATATACATAAATATAGGCACAGCGTATCTTCGCCTACCGTAATTTCTGATAAGGCAACATTTTTCAAATAACCGAAACGGGTTCTCGAACACGGATCTCCATTGGCGAAGACTGAGATATTTATGATTACATTTGTAGCCGTTCACTTGTTTCACTATGTGAGGAGAATCGAGAATGTGGTATTGTCAGTCAGATTTGCTAAAAGACCAGAAACCAAAAGAACAAGAGAAGAGTAGAAAAAAAAACGAAAAAAATTGATAAAAATGCGCAGAAAACAAGCAACTAAACTAAAATACACGAATTAATTGGAATTAAGACAGATAGATATCAATAAAATCCATCCTATATAAGTGATAATGGCTTTTGATTATCTGTAGATTTATTCATGCCACTGTTTCAATTGAATGTCAGTTTATTGTTAATAGGACACCTAATAATCTGTGACTATTACCAGTCACGCACTATCTATTAATGATACAGAAAAATAAAATAAAGTCTTGGGAAATATTGACCAATTTCCAAATACCGAGCCTTTAATCAGCATTGAAAATTTGCTATTATGGGCTATCAAAGAAATGACCTAGCATTTTCTGCTCAATTAAATACTGAAGAAAGTTGAAAAAATAATTAAGTTTTGTTGTTGTTGTTGTTGTTGATGGTGGTAAAACAACAAAAATTTTAGCACATATACGTGTATAGGTATAGATATATTGAAGAACATCAGTCTCTGGGAGGGCTATACTGAAAACAAGTCATGTATAATAGCAATGAGCCTAAGGGGCGGCATGTTGATTATAGGCCAACTGATAGCTTCATTATCTCACCATTTTCGGTTACTGTAAATCTGCGATTCGGCTACAACATGCAACAACAAATAACACCAAAATGAAAAAAAGAAAAATTGCGAGTGTGCAAAAAAATGAGGGTTTGTTTGTACGAAATAGTGAGAAAATATATATTTAAAATATACGTTATTTGGAGATTTGTTAATTAACTCGACTGACCGCAGTTGTCAGATTTTTTAAAATAATACCCTTATATTATGCGGTATCCCACACCCATTCTCCGCCTCTATTCCAACACTTTACATTATTTATAAACGTCGCTCCTGTCTCGCATATAAATAAAATATTATTAATAACAGAAAAAAAAAACAAGAAACATCAAGTCTGAGGTTTTGGATGATTCTCTTGATAATTACCTTAGCCTTGATTGATCTAATTAAGAAATCAAGCAAATGTCAGAAATTATTAATTGCTCAATTCAATTTCTCTACATATACTAACTAATTATCACTGTCCTAACGGCCTTGTTATATTTCTTTCTCATTAACAATCCTATAGAAATACTGGAAATACAAACCAATTAAACTATGATTGACACCAACAACCATCACAGTCCTGAATAAAAATCAAAACAACATAGAATAAATAAACTTGTCACTGTCATTTCACACAAATTTGAAAGAGAAAAAAAATCAAAATCTGATAAGGTAAGAATGCAATTATTTGGTTTATAGACTCGTTTTTCGTTGTCTTTTTTTTGGGAAATTATCATTGATTCAATAAATGATAGTTTGTCCTGATCATCGTCGCTGTTGTTGTTGGTGGTGGATGTGTATTAAAAAGCCAAAGGCGCTTTTAAAAAACCTAATTTACGGTTTCTGCGTGTGAGGTCCGGAATTTTTGGATGCGACGATGGTCTCCGCCTTCAGCACATCATCTACCCAAAAAATCAAAGAAAAAAAACATCAACAACCTATAAAATATGAAATTTTTAATCATAAAATATCGATTGAAAGCACAGAGCTTTTGAAATTTTCCAATACACTATCGATATATAGAATCAATTCATCAATATAAACAAATAAATGCTGCGAAGGCAGGACACTGGTGACTGGTGGGAATAAATGGTGGAAAAAACGTGGAAAAGCTCGCGTTATTATAGGTGGAGCTTTATAAGCTCAATTCTACGAAATAGCAAATCTACCTGTGTGTATTATTGGCTGCCTATCCATGCAATTATTAATTTTTTACGTTTGTTTTTTTTTATATTATTGTTGTTGTAAACATGTTGAAAACAACACCACATTGTAGTGTTTTCTAGTTTTTCTTCCAAATAATTGATGGAAAATTCGTGGAAAAATTCGATTTATTTGTAGAAACGAAAATCAATAGTCAAGGTAGGTGGACAGGAAGTTCGTCTATTTTATATGTCAAGGCCAATAACGTTCAATTACACTTTATTGAGAAAATTATAGAAAATAGAAAAAATAATAGGTACTTAAGTAAACACCTACTTAACTCTTGTTTTAATAATATTCTAACTTTAATAGAGAGTTTTATTATATTTGCATTTTGTCGTCAATGTTATTCCTGATAATAGTTGCAACACCTTAAACTATTTTATTGTTTTATCACTGTTATCAATAACGTTGATATAATGATAACGTACAAAAAAATTCTATTGAATATTACTGTGTTAGTGTGTGTGTGTGTGTGTGTGTGTTTGTGTACAATATGATTGATTTAGTTTCGTGAATTACTGGCGATGACGAAAACGTGAAATTTTATTATGCTTGCTTAATATTTTATATAAGTCGGACATGCGCACCACCTTAAATACTTAAGTTACTTTGAAATTTTGAAAAACACAATACTGGTATGTTTTATATTTATATATATTTACTTAAATATTATAAATGACGTATTATGCAAAAAAATGCAACTAATTGAGTCATATTCAAACAAAATGATAACAATTATTATGGAAAAAAATGTAGACTTTCTTTAAGTAATAATTATTACACCGATACGCATGTGTAGTTTCGTAAATATTTTGAAATTTTTAGTGTATTTATAATAAATCGATAATAATATTATATGTAAATATTGACAAGAAATAAAAATGAAATTAAAGAAAAACGGATAAATAAAGAAATTATAAAAATATTCCTACAGTAATTTTTCAATGAATAAGATGCCTTTTTATACCTCGTTAAAAGTAAAAATACTAATTTACAGTATTTACTATCAAATTCAAGTTATTATAATAGACTAGTCACACGGCATATTTAAATTACAATTTGACCAATATTGCAATTTTCATTTTCATTTTATTATGTACTTTCGGTGCAAGATGACTATGTGACACCTAGTTATCCAAGTATTGAATCATACAGAGCCGCGCCTCACTGGGGTGCGAGGCGTGCACCGCTCCAGGGGCGGCTTTTAAGTCCATATAGGTTTAGTAGGTACGCATATCGGTTGTTGAAGAGCTTCTAAGTACATAGGGAAAAGAGGCCGGGGCGGGAGTGAGAACACTTTATAGAGATTTTGTATAAGGGCAACAAAATATAGGGCGGCAAAAAAAGTTTTGCACGCGGGCGGCCAAATTCATAAGCACGGTCCTGGAATCATAGAACACAATTCAAGCAACTAACTAGAACAAAATGTTAAATTGTAATATCTGCATTAAATAGCAATTACAGCCGCCGTGTGACTAGACTTACAAGTAGGATTAGGTATTATATTTAGAAACGGTGTCAGTAAGGAAAAGGTTCGTTATTTTAGGGATAGAGTTAGATAATAACTGCCGCCTGTGCAGAAAAATATCGTGATTTGGCGCCCCTGTCCGGTGCACAATCTGCACACCCGGTTGCGGCGTCCCTGTTTGGAATTTTCAAAAGAACTTTCACGAATGATGAAAGTGTCGCAATTGTATTTTTTCATTTTTCTGTTTCAGACAATGATTCCAGCTTTACTGCCACAATCACCGTCATCAAAATTTAAAGCACCATTACCACAACTGCCATTATCACCATCACCGTCATCATCATCATCATCTACATCGACATCGACATCGTCATGGTTCCCCATCCAAACCAACTGGATAAAACGTGTAATCTTCGGTGCTCTCCTTATATCGGGTTTTGTTTTATTAATTCTAATGGGTCCACTTGTAATCATGCTAATAGCATTATTAATACAATTATTTTGTTTCCATGAAGTGATTACAATCGGTTATAATTATAATAAAATACCGAATTTATTATATTTCCGTTCGTTATGTTGGTATTTTGTAATATTAGCGAATTATTTTTTATGTGGTGAAATCATAGCACCACATTTTCAATTTTATGTTGATAAATGTGGTTGGTTGAAATTTCTCATACATTATCATCGATTCATATCATTCCTATTCTATTTAGGTGGTTTAATGTGGTTTATTTTAAGTTTAGTCAAAAAACATGACTTTAAACAATTCCGTTTATTAGGCTGGACACATACATTACTTTTACTATTTGTCTTACAATCATATATGATTATTAGGATTATATTTCAGGGATTAATATGGTTAATTCTTCCGGTATCATTGGTGATTTTAAATGATATTTGGGCGTATGTTTTCGGTCGATTCTTCGGCCGGACACGTTTAATCGAATTATCACCAAATAAAACGTGGGAAGGTTTCATTGGCGGTGGGATTGGTACAATAATATCAGGATTCTTCCTATCGAATTTTATGTGTAAATATCGTTATTTAATCTGTCCTGTTGAATACGTAGACACTGATTATGGATTACATTTAAAATCGGATTGTAGTCCGAATTATTTATTTGTACCAATAAATTATGGAATCACTTCATGGTTATCAATAGATTTCTATCCATTTAATTATCATTTCTTAGCATTTGCATTATTTGCAAGTAGTATTGCACCGTTTGGTGGATTTTTTGCTTCCGGTTTTAAACGTGCAACGAAAATTAAAGATTTCAGTAATGTAATACCGGGACACGGTGGTATCATGGATCGATTCGATTGTCAATTTTTAACAGTCACTTTTGTTAATGTTTATATAACTTCATTCATGATTAATTATACGAGTGTTGATTTGATTTTTAGAAAAATCATGTACCTTAATGAGTCTGATCAGGTTCAATTTTACAATTTGTTAACAAATAATTTAGAAGCTACAGGACTGTTACCATAATAATTTTATTGTTATTGTTATATTCGACTGATTATTATTGTTTGTAATAAAATTTTGTTGGAAAAAAATTGTTTGTCTTTTCATTTCAATCAGTGAAAATCTGTGCATACTTTCGACGAATATTCGCGAAATATTCAAATAATCCTCCACTGTGAGTCGGTAGACTAAAATATGAAAACATTCTTTGATGAATTAATTCAGCATCATGTTATTACATTCCATTCATCTACCCTATTTGTGTAATTTTAAGTTAAAAGTTCTGGAATTCACCCCATTGGAATGTTCCACAGGAATCGGGCAAACAAATGTTTTACTTCATTTTTTTTTTTTTGAAACAACGAACTTTACAAGCCTCAAACTATACTTGTAAGTCGATCGATCATTGCCTGTCAAGTGTGTTATGACTTCTTGAATCTACCGCAGATTTAAACGGTAATTTGTCCCAATTATGACTGAATATCATCAAAGAGCAATCATCAAACATCTATTTTTGTTCGGTTTTCGATGCTTTTCAATAACACACTGTTGCAATTGATATGGAAATTTTGACAATATTTAGTCGTGACGATAATGTGTGAGAAGGGGGAGGTGTAGAAAAGAAAAAAATTAAAATATCAAAACGACGTGGTGGGTTCTGAAAGGCAAACAATGGGGCGTTATAAAAATACGAAAAATTTCGGGCCTATTTGTGAGTTATAAACCATGAATATTGGGTTTAGGACAGGACATATTAGGCATGGTAGTGATTTTTTATAACACACACACACACACAACACACCATCGGGAGTCAGTTCTCTCTTCATATAGCTTCGAAAATATATATATCCATTGTTGGACTTCAAGACCTCACACACAATACAGTTTCATTAGAGGTGAACTGTTGAATTTCGCAACGGTCCAATGGATGTTCGAGCTTTACAATTTCAACTAATTGTTGAAGAATTCTCCATGTTTCATTCCTATATAATATACTTATGTGCATTATTTTTGTTCTCCTATTCTTTTCGTTTCTTTTTTTCGTTTTTTCTTCAATTTCTTTTGACTACTTTTTGTTATTGTGAATATTGTTTGTTCAGTTTCAGTTCATTTCTGATCATTAATCAGTAGTGAAAACAGGAAATATACAGAAAATTTTTCCAAACAACAATTCATCGAGATATTTAATTCGTTAATCAAAAAGAACCAGTGTGTTGATGGTGAAGAATGCAAAATGCACGATTTAATCTATCTTGTTATTCACGCTATTCGCTCTTGATGACGGTTAATTAGCAAAACTCGAAGACATTTCACAATCTCTTTCTCTCTGTACAATATATATCAAGTAGGTTCTGCCGGCAATACAGGCAATCATGATGACAGAAATTCAACAAAAAGCCAAGCAAAATCATACGATTTTCTTAGAACCAATTACAAATTTAAAATAACCCAGCTGCTGTTATTTTATCAAGCCAATAATAAACTATTTCCTTGGTGGTATGATTCCAGAAAAATATCCAGAGTGTCGAAGACATTCATTTATTGTATTTACAATTAAAGCTCTATCTATATGTGGATATTAGATGGATTGATAGGAATGGTGTATATATAGTAAAATATTGGGCCTTGATATTGAAAGAGGCGGGCAAAACAACCAGGTCAAGGCGGAGCTTTAACACCTACAACCTCCCAACATGTTGGAAAGATTGAAGACGACCAGTCGAGTTGATTGATCCGTTTTTGCTGCCAAAATATGATATGCCCTTGGGTTGGTTAGGGTCCATACAACCAATCGGCCAAAACTTTTACATCCCCACTCAATACAAAGGATAAGAGGAAATTGCCAAAAAAACCGTCTAAATTCAATCGAATTATCCTGATTATGTATAAGAATCCTGTTTGTGGTGTCATCGATGGGATGATGTCATGTTTACAAGGATCATTGCAGCCACTTTCGGTATCACTAAAGCTATACAACCAACTCATACTCATACAGAGAAACAAGTGTGATAAGTAGCTTTAGTGACAACCATGGTGCAACTGCACGTTCTCTTCATCTAGTATGTGTGTAAAGTATATGAAAGTGTTGCCGGCGGTGTAGTCAATGGAGGTAGTAATTAGACGAATCCCCCACTCGCTTTGTCGGCATATGCCAGGAGGTACCTTACGCCCCTCTCCCAATCCGCCACCCCACAAGTTTGTCTGATGCGCGAGTATTCCTCCACCCCATTCTCTTCTACTTTAACTATACTACATCTTCATTCTGACACTGATTACTCTTCCGGCAAACAGATAGATATTCAACGATTCTGTTACGATTAGTTCTTCTGTCATTTATGTTTCATTAATAAAAAGACAGAGAAAAGTTCAATCATTTTCGGACAACAACAACAACAACACCAAGGGTGCAATGATTGATAATAGTGATAATTATCGACAATCAAGTAATTGGTCGTGTGTTGGGCGGTGAAAAATAATTTGAAAAAAAAAACAAAAAAATCGATATTAAAAGTGGGCGGTGATTTGAAAGGATAATTCAAGGATTTGGTTTAGCATCTTAGAATGCTGCAAGGATGCAGATCCAACCCTTACCGGCTGTACTGGCGGCACTCATTCTACTATTGTCTTGGTAAGTGAAATAAGTGAATTTAGAAAATCGTAAATAACACTTATAAGCACAACAAATGGATACCTAACTGAGAGAAAGCTGCTTTTGTAATAATTGTAATTAGTACTACTTTCAATAAATTAATTCTATATGGAAACTTGACAGGTTCGATAAATTAGAAGGATTTCTAAACCAAAAAAAAATGATTAAATCACAAAAAATACAATAATTTTTCTAATTTTTGTTATAATTATTGAAGATTTTGAACAAATTCCAATAGGCTCAATTAAACGAAATGTACTCAATCATTATCATAAAGTAAAGTAGAGATATGTAAAAAATTTTAAACCAATAAAACCGATACATAAAATCGAAATATGTCGATAAAATGTACATAAAATTTCGAAAAAAAGCCATGGCGCCAGATTATTCTAATTTAGGAAAATTTTTCGATTTTTTATTTTGTTACAATTTCATGTTTATATCAAGTCCTCTTTTTTTTCGTCTCATCTTCATTCCACTTGCCCTTTAAAAATAAATAACCAAATATAAAACTAGTGATTGATTCTTCTATATATGCGTCTGTGTATATCTTTCAACTCTAATGAGATTCGATCGACGTCTTTATCCGTCCACAATTCAGTCAGTCATTCATTCAGTCCTTGTTCTTCTTCACTAAACTTCTCCATATTCAAAGTCTTACTTGATACGTCGATTGTCAATACCCATTTCAATTTCGCCCCATCTAGATTGATTAGCATTCAATTGCGTCAACTGCAATCAATCGAACATGCATCTTTATCTCAACAGATCAATCTTTTTGCGTTTCACCGATTCCATCGCCGTATTAAGTGTCATGCCTTGTTCTTGCTATATTAATTTCCACTTTCCAGTAAAAATTAAAAATAGAGGAATGTAGAAATAAATATTTTGAAGTTATTTAGGATTTTGACACAAGTCTTTGTTTCAAACTATTAGAACTGTTAGACACTGTCTCATAATTGGAAAAGTGAAGTAATTAGCGGTTTGTTAATTGTTTTATGTTGATTCGTAAATGAGGGAGATGAGTAATAATTTTTTTTTATTATTATTTATCTTTTTTTTTCGGTTTTGATACACATTGAGGAGGGCCTTTTCATTTGATCTGTCCTTATGTCCAGACAGTGAGTCGAACTTCTTCCAGTTAATATAAAGATAAGAGTCGACATTGGCTGATGAATGCACGATATGGCCCCATAACAACCTGACCGCTATCATAGCTTTTATCGACATAACTTTGGCATTTTTCGTTCGACCTGATCTGATAGGAGTGGAATGGCGCTATGTCTTGTTAATTAGCACGACAAAGAAAATTAAATGATTTGTTGGTATGGAGTGAATTTGATCTAGGCCGGGTACTTTCCCACGTGTGTCCTTTATAGTATATCTTACAAGTTGGCATTCCTGCGATGCGTCCCGGAATGCAGGACCGACAAAAAAATATTATTTCGATATATACAGTTTTGAGCTTTGGTGGTTTTAATAAAATTGAAATTATCGTCTTCATTTCAGTACCGTGCTGGGCAAAATATCAACCGCATCAAATCTGGGCTACTATCGTACGAATTTCTACCATGACCGGACTGTATGCCGTTCAATTCCCGGACTGTCCAGAGCCCAAATAGAATTGTGCAATCAACAACCGGACGCAACATCGATAGCTTTACAGGGTCTCCATTTAGCAGTGAAAGAATGTCAACATCAATTCCAAAATCATCGATGGAATTGTTCATCGTTGGCAAGTCGTCTTAAGAATCCTTATACTAGTGCCATCTTCCAACGAGGTAAGAAACAAGAAAAATAAACTCATTTCAACCCCTCTATACATATTTTTGGCGTCTGCTATTTCGATAATTGATCCCAAATGACCGATTTAGTGTTACAAAAATGTCCAACAATAGTTGAACTGATAATCAAGCGTAGCACTTACTTCCTGACATTGAGTCCTATATTCATCCCCTATTTTTTCTATACACTTATATATGTAGGATAACAAAATCTGTGTCATTCAATATGTATATTGTCTATTGTCGTGGCAGCCCCCCTATAGAGTCCATCTATAAGTCTGTTCACAAGAGGGGTAGTTCCATTGACATATAGGGTGTTTAGTGCCAGTTGAACTGATGTAAATAGTATTTGGAATTGTTGAATGTTGAATAAAGCTGTCATCGCTATACCTACCTACAGAATATGTATACAGACCGCCAACGGTGACACCTGGACATCGACAATTACTAGACTATTGTTTGTAAATATATACTGCTACTTGTCTATTTCGTTCTCTTTATGAAAACAGAAAAAAAAACAACATTGAAGAAAGAAAAATACACACACACGAGAGTTGATCGAGAGAAATTTTAATTGATCGTTTAATTATTTTAAATTAATCAAAGTGGTGATAGATTCATGACTCGTGAATCATGACCGTTTCTCTATACCTTTCTTAATTCTCTGCTGGTTGAAAAAAAAATAAATAGAAACTTTGTAAATATTACAATATTTATTTTTGCTCTTATTATTTGTAACTTGATTGATGGCACTATAAAATTATCACTACTATAACGTATAAAATTTTTTTTTTGGTTTTTTGTTGAGTATGATAGGAATATACCATAAGAGATGGATGGTAAATTATGTAAAATTATGCAGCGTTAAAAGCACCACATTCATACGTATAGGTATAGCTTTTAGTTAACTCATTAAATTAGTAAGTTTAACGTGCAACTTTAATATTCTTCAACAAGGATAACAACAGTACAAGGTTTGTCTTCGTTCTACGGATTTTTCCCGCTTCTAATTTTCATTGTTTTTATTTATTTCTAGTCATTTTTCCATCTTCTACCAACCGTATATTCTTAATTATGTTTTATTATTAGCACTTAAAAGCTCTGGGTGTAATTAAAATGAAATTACTATAATATAACTATCTTGTCGATCCTTGGTGGTCTCGATATTATATCGTGCATAGAATTAACATTATCAGTCGTTTTACAAATTACCAATTGAATTATAGTCATTTATATATTTAATATCTCCAATATAATTACTATAACATGAAAATGAACAAACAAATTAGTTTATCAAATAAGCTAGTTTTTTTGTGTTCGTTGTCTTTAATGATTTGGTATATTTTGATAAAATTGAGTGGAACAAGAAAGCTGAGAAAAAGTTGTAAAAGAAAAATGGTAATTTCGAAACGATTTTATAATCATATAATTACTATAACACCATAGCTAGTGTTATAGTCGTTGTAACAGTTAATTAATTGTTTCGCAAAAATGGCTGTAGGCTGGTTGAAAATGGACACCAATCAAAATTCCCAACATTGTTGAATGTTTCTGTATTATCAGTGATAAAAATGGCTGTCACGTGTGTGTCAATTGTTTCTTAGAAATTGTTGTTGTTGATTCTTTACATCATGATGATGATGATGATGATGTTGATGTTGATGATGATAATGGTGCACTTATAGCCAAAATTAGAGAAGAGGTCTTTGATCGGTTTCAATAACCTTTCAGACACCATCGAGAGATTTACAGGAATCGAGTTGCACGTTTTAAAATCACTTTTTGTTATTATTTTAAAAATTGATTGGCAAAGATTCAGAAAAGTCTAGCCATTCCAGCTTAATCGAAGAGATTCCCTGAATAGCAGACATTTCTTGATTGCAAAATCTCCTTAGGGAGTTCGACAGAAATTCCATTGGAATCCTAGTTTAATAATTTGATAATTGTTAACTTAAACCTTGTCTTTGAGTCTACCTGAATCTATATATTTCACTAACTGGGATAATGCAAGTAATTCGCAAGCAATATCCTAACCAAGTCTATAGGTGGTATGTATGTACATTTTTTGTTCTTTCTAACGTTTGTATGTATATGTATTGTGTATTTTTTGTGTGTGTGTATGTGTATGCGTGATGTGTAAATAAATCGAAAGTAAATGACAAACCTACATTTCGTATATTGCAATTATTCCCATATAAGTATAGTGACTTTTAAGCAGAACGATAACATTTGAATCGGTTTTGAGCTCTTCCGACTATCGGAGTCGGTAAATAAGAAGAGAAGAACACCAGTTGGGTGAGTTGAAAATGTCATCGTTGTCGTCGTCGTTGCAGTGGTCATCATCGTCTTCAGTATCGACCACCAGCACTGATTATCTAATATTGCCTCGAATGGATATAATTGCTAGTAATACATATACTATGTTAAGACTATCATCTCCTGTTTTCCATATAAATTGAATCACAACACCATCCAGACTTGTCCTGTATATTGTTTTGTCGAGAACAAGTAAAAAGAGAAAAGAAAGAAATGAATAGTAGGTACATAGCAAGGATAACAAGTTGAACAATAATAATTTTCTTGGTTCGAAAAATTTTTCTAATACAAAAATGTCACGGATACGGTGGATTTTATCCATCAGCCACCTGTGTTAAGTGGAACGAAATCGTTTGAAATATGTGTGTATGTGTGTAGTAAAAGTGATCAATTACATTAATCACCAGTGTGTGTCCTTAATTGAACGTATAAAAGGATAATAGCTATAAATGAGGTATGTTTATATATCGAGTTTTCCGCTCTAGTCAATAATCAAGACTACGCTTTATTGCATTCTAAAATGGTTAATTAATTGTTATAAAACAATTCCGCTTAAAGCTGCATCTTTTCAAAGCATTTATCTTATAGAACAGACAATGAAATGTTTATAATTAAAAAGCAAATGAAAATTGAATATTAAATGTTGCAGTACAAATTGGCAATAACTAGTTGTAGTTAAAATATTAATTACACATAGAAAATGATTCATTTCAAGGATATTATTAGTATAATTGAATTTAGTTAAATCTTCGTTTCAACTTAACTTTTAGTAGCAGATACAGTTCTATAGAAGAATATATAGTGGATAAGTTGGAAGAAACGGCCCGCACTAGGAGATTTACGATCGCCAACATTTCTCTCAATGCCTGTGCATTTATAAAACAGTAGCCAATACCCTATATAGTACTTGTCCTCAAAATTTTTATCTCTCCTTCATACCTTGTTTGTAGCTGCCTTTTTAGATTTATTGTCAATGTATCTTCTGCTGTTATTTGCGAGTAGCGGCCGTCTATCTGCCTCCACTGAACTGTCATCGATTGTTAAATGCGACAATGTTGGGCCCCCAGACGCCACCACATCAATCGACCACATTAGCATTGAACTGATTGTCATCGTTGTCCTTTTTTGTTTTCTTCTTCTTCCTCCACATTCGCTCAATCTCATTATTAATGAAAACATTCTTGTTGGCGTTGCATTTTTGTTGTTTAATTTCTATTTTCATTATAGGATATAGAGAATCAGCTTTTGCACATGCTATCTCATCAGCAGGAGTAGTAATTGCATTAGCCCGAGCTTGTAGTCAAGGATTAATTGTAAATTGCGGCTGTGATAGTCATAAATATAAAATGAAAGGTATCAATAATTCACCTTCGGTTGCATGGAAATGGGGTGGTTGTTCGCATAATCTCCGATTTGGTATGAGATTCTCGAAGAAGTTCCTAGATTCTAGGGAGGAAGCCGACGATATACAGTCTGTTATCAATTTGCATAACAATCAAGTTGGTCGGATGGTAAGTATTTTTTTGTGTGTACATTATATAGGCTGTCCCACCAAAACCGATATTCTCGGATATCTCTGTTATTTATCGAAGGAATGCAAAGGTGTTATCATTTAGGTAATTACTGAAAACCCCTTTGCATTTCCCTCGATATATAACGAAGATATCCGCCAAATGTCCTCTTTGGTGGGACACCCTGTATATATGAACTATTTCTATCTTTCTCTCCGAATAGAGATTATCAACGAAATCCACGTCAAAGTTTTAATAACGTTGTATCTAGCCGCCTGCCATGAATCTTTTCGTGTTATTATGATTATTAGGGACCACACGCGCCGATCTTCTCATTAACTGTTTTGTTGCCAGTTTGATATACGGTCCATTTTTATCTTTTCACATTCTTTACTATTGTTTAGTCAAGTTGCTTCTAGCCTCAAGATTTGAATGAAAATAAATATAATATACCTATATTATAACACACGCAAAACAGAAATGAAATAATTTATACGTCCCTTTTGATTTTATTCTCACAATATAATAGTTGTTAGTTTAAAATTGTCTTAAAGCTCACACTACTTCCGCTAGAATGATTAGATTATAATAGTACACGTGTAGAGTCATTATAATGACTCCATTATTATCTACTCTTATACCTACCTAATAGCCAGAAGTGGATATACATAAATATTAGTTGGAAAATTGGAAAAATTTCACTATCAGTTGATATAATTAATGGAATAATGAAATGTTTTGCTATAGGCAGTCTCTACTAATATGCAAATCAAATGTAAATGCCATGGTATGTCCGGAAGTTGTGAATTGAAGACCTGTTGGAGAGCAACACCTGATTTCCGTCTAGTTGGGAAAACACTGAAAGATCGATATCGTCAAGCTGTTCTAATCGATGAATCGAATCTAGGCAGTCGATTTTCACGCAAATTCAACATGTAATGATTACTTAATTTCAATAACATTTCCATATGTTGACATGTTTTTCTTTTTCTTTACAGTGTTGGTCAAAATCGTCCAAAACAACGCCAACGTTTAAAACAATTAATACAACCCAAACGCAAATTAAAACGTGATCTAACTTATGAACTATTATATTATCAGAAATCGCCGAATTATTGTGAGAAAGATCAATTCTTGGATGTACCAGGAACAACAGGTAGATTTTGTAATCGGACCAGTATTGGACAAGATAGTTGTTCGTCAATGTGCTGTGGACGTGGTTATAATTTGATACGACAGAGACGTACAGAACGGTGTAATTGTAGATTTCATTGGTGTTGTGAAGTTGAATGCCAAATTTGTAATATTGAAGAATGGATCAGTGTCTGTAAATAATAATTTTTGTATCTTTTATAGTTTTTTTTTTTTAAATAAGATAATACGAGTGCAAGATATACTCAGGATTGGAGTTACGAAAAATTGGATTGTTTTCCAAGCATAATAATGTATTGTTTCCTTGATATTTCTAACTAATAATTTAATTATTTATTTATTTGATGGACTGATTGTACAAGTTTTAACAGTATTATTTACATTTACATTAGACAAAAAAAATAATATAAATATATTATAGAATATTGTATTTTCTTTGTATTATTTGTTTTTCCTTACCGTTTACTCCTACATTTTTGGTAAAAATATAAAAAAATTCAGTAGAGCGACTCTATTTATTTTAGAAAAACTAGTAAAACTGTTGTTATCCAGCTGTTTCAATTTATTGAAAATGATCCTTGCAAAGTTGTTAGTGAACGCTTCGACGACAAATAGCTGAATTATCTTGATAACAAGCCGACAAAGATGAGCGGTCTAAGTAACAACTAAAAGGAAAATCACAGTAGCAGTTATTACAAATGCAGTAAACCGAGAAAAAGAATTTAAAAAAAACGATTTCAGTAATTTCGAAAATTCTACTTTACAATTGATCCTTTCATTATAGGAGTAATTATTTTCTCACTTATTGATACTAATAACTACTAATTGCTGATCAATTTTTTTCCTGTCATGGAATTTTTATAGATGGAACCTTTTCAGCATTGGTCAGTTTTCTGGCCGATTGAAAAATCAACGGCTACAAAGCTCATACCAGGCATATGACGAATTATTGCACATGTAACTGCATAAGAAATGTTGTGTGGCGTTGCAGCATGCACCAACAATGGTATGCACGTCTGTGCGTGCAAACATCTTTTTGTCAAATAAATCTGACAATAATCTCTTTCTTTTGCTCTATTCTATCCTTTTTATATCTATAGATACATATATACATTATAATGTTCACTGAAATGTTGAATTATATTCTGGGAATAATTCCTGACATGTCCTGGTAGATGTTTTGTGTTTCTTGTATCAGTGACTCCTATCCGGATTTCTTCTTGTAATATCAAAACAAAATAAACAAAAAAATTGTAAAGAGAATCGAAGACAATAATGTAGTCGGCTCCGATTAAGAAGTTACGTGAAAAACGCGAGATGTAATATGTCGATAATTCTATTGATATGATTTAATCGAACTATTGATTGTTGAACAATAATATAATTATAGGAGCTGGTCGAACTGGTTTTGTCTTAATATTCGTATCGTTTTCCAATCGTTACTTTTTTAGTAAAGTGAAAAAAATTCCTCCAGTTGTTCATTTTTAAATTGATTAAAACACCAAAGTAAAATTCTTCCTACTTCACTACAATTTACTGGACACAAGTGCAATAATATAACTTGACTTGGTTGTTGTTGTTGTTGTTGTTGTTGTTGTTGTTGTTGTTATTATTGGTAATTTACAGAAACCATTCGACTCTTTATCCCAGATTTAAACAACAATATTTCTTCATGATGGTCAATTATCCACATTCTTGTACGAGCTAAACATGTAAAATCGTAAAATGTAATAAATTACTCAAAAGCGACCTGTTCACTTTATTACTGTAATTACCAACAGTTTATAAAGACAAAAGAGAATATTTAAGTCGCCTTTAAAGTGCTACTTCTATTTTAAAATGAAATAATGTGATGTATGATACTTCTCTGACCACTATTCCTATATATAATAAAATTGGCCCGGCTTTTGTTGTTATATTATTATCAATAATTGTCTACTTCGTCAATGATATTGAAAACATGACTAATAAATCTTTTTTAGAGATAACACTATTCATTTTTAAAAATGGTTTTTACTATTGTTCTCCGTGTTTTATACGGTAATATCTGTCAGAGATGTCAGACAACAGAACCGACACAATCTTCATTCATAAGAAAGTTGAAGCTTTGTGAAACTGAAATTGGACGATTTTCAGGTAGGACCAAGGACCAACTATTAGAAATAGAGTTTCTCTATAGTCAACCAGTAATACGTATGGCAATAATTATATTTAAAAATCAAAAATATATTTATAATTAACTAATCAAAATCTCTTCGGTCCATTCGTATAATCTCACTAGTTATTCTTCGCTGTCTTATCACATTTTGATTCTTATCAACAGCAATTGGACAAATTCTTGGCACTAATAGCATAAGCATAAAAATATAGATCAGTACTCCCCAAAATGTAAATATTAAAACTACAAAAAAAAGTTTTAAAAAGAAATATATGCAAACTCCAATAAAATACTTTTCGTCCCATCCAGACAGGATAATCCATCTTCAACAATCAAAAACGGTCGATTATCATCATCATAATAATACAAAAATCGCAGAAAACAACCGACTTGGTTCTCGATTTCACAGAATTTTTCATCTTTATCTGATCTTTTCATAATTCGATCAACTCTTTCGAATGAAAATGGACATTTTTCTAAACAATTTTCTAATTTATCTTTATGTTCCAATAAACAATTGGCACAATTTAAATAATACGTACAACGTTGACCACGACAATACGAACATTCTTCACAATATTTACCGAAATATCGATAAGACACTGTTGAATTGTCAATGAAATCGGAATGTGTATCACAGGTGCATGAGTTTCTTGTACAAATACCTTTACCAGAACAGATCGTAGAGTAACCTGGTTCTATACAGGATTTGGCTAAAATTTTTTTAAAATCAACTAATTAATTGAGAATTGCCAGTAATTGTCTCTTACCGTTTTGAGGAAAAACTGTAATTGTGGTAGTATCTGGAATGTTGCCATTATCACCGTCACCACTTCCGTCAAAATCTTGTAATTTCGTACCATAATCGATTTTACTGTCGACGAGAATAAAATCATGACTATCATCAGGATCTAGTTCTATGCATATACAGGATCGAGTTGTTTTTATCCAATAATTTTTATGACTTGTTACGTATATTTACCTGGATTACAACGTTTATTTTGTTCATGTTTGCACAGTTGTAAAGTTTGTCTATACGACACGATCAACAAAAAAACTATAAACTCTTTCCACATATTTCCACCATCATTTCTATTATGCTAAAAAAAAAGATGAACAATTTCAAATACCTGTATAGTTAATATTTATCATTTACACAATTTTATCAGTTTAGTGATAATATAAATAAAGGTAAAATTTTCGTATGAATCAATATATTAAAGTGGTTTATTGTCAAGGATTTTTCCCATTGATTCACACTAATTGACAGGTATTAATGAAACAACAGAATTTTTTGTGTGGATTTTTTTTATTCACTGCGAATTCCGTAATTTGAATGATAATCGACTGGAACGATTATAAACGGGATTAGAAAACGTCGATGTAGCTTGTCGATAAAGTGGATTATCATTACGATGCCATTTCATTTTATTACGTTCATTTTCGAATCGTGCATATTCACGACGATCATGAATTGTTGTACAGATTTTCCAAATAATTAAAGCAATCAATCCAGCTAGAACAATAGTTCCGATGACACTTGAAATCCAGACTGGAAAAATCGAAAAACAATGAAGAATTATTATTGAGAATTTTTTGGAATTTCCTCGAAAAACATTACCAAGTAGATTCAAGGCTCCAATACAGACTTTCTCTTTAGCGGCCTTCACAGCCAATTCTTTATTATCTAGATACTCGTATTGGAATATAAATGTACATCCGTTTCTATCCGATAATCGACAGATTTTTACGTCTTCATTTTCGTTATCTTCGTCGATTTTCTCGACAATTTCCGTTGTAAATGTTGTACATTTCAGTCGACATTGTTTCTCGTCATATTCACCGTCTTTATACGCCTGACATTCAACACAATTTCTCAATTCATCACACCTAAAATACTCAAAATTTGAGGGTTTTTGGAAATTTTTATGAGAATTTCTACCTCTGTCCAGGACAACTGGGACACTCCTCGCAATATTTCCCAGAATATCGATAATCATCCAGATTACATTCACATTTGCCACATTTACAACTACCATGTCCACTACAGATCAACCCATTACCACCTGGTTTAATACATGTACTGTTTGTATCCGGACATTCACAACTATCACCAGCCCATCCAGCATGACATTTACATTGACCACAATCACACGTACCACGATTCGAACATAAAACACCATTATTACGTTTACACGAATAATTATCGCATTGACAATATTTTCCATAGATTTTCTCATTCGTATTTGTACGTAGATTACATTCACATTTACCACATTTACAATTGCCTAATCCCGAACAGGTTTCTTTAGTATCAGGATTTTCGCATAATTTTACATCGGCTGATACTGATGTTGATTCATCACATTCACAATTTTTACCAAAATATTCGGGATGACATTCACAAGTACCACAACGCATATCACCAGAATTGGAACATTCCGGTGAATTTGGTGCATAATAAGGACTTGGTGGTGAATCACATGGACAACTACATAATACTTCTAAATCAATCATGATTAGTTCATCGATACCTTCCGGTTTGAGTGTAATTGTTTTTCGGTTATTTGTTGAACATTCTAGAGGTTTTATTGTTGCGGTGAAATTAACCGTTTCACCAACATGAATATTAGTGCAACCGTTCTCGGTTGGATGTGGACAAGTGGATGATATCTTGACTTCAACATCATTTGTTGCATTTGCTGTAATGGTTACTGATTCGACAATTCTCTAAAAACCCAAAACTAGTAATTCTCTCAAATTTTAACAATAATAACTTACATTATAGTTATCCAGGACTAAATTGACGACATTCTCGGAATTCTCCT
The DNA here is from genome assembly GCA_037464855.1 of Iselma pallidipennis. Taxonomy (NCBI): domain Eukaryota; kingdom Metazoa; phylum Arthropoda; class Insecta; order Coleoptera; family Meloidae; genus Iselma; species Iselma pallidipennis. The sequence continues at coordinate 40,186 of JAZBHA010000482.1, read as the reverse complement.
GTAAAGTCCCCACATTCGAATTCTCGATCCTTTCCGATAACAATTTATACGAACTAACAACAGTACTCCTAGCAATAGCAAAAATTATATTAATATTATTCTCTCTAGCGATATAATTAATTTGTGATACGGAAGGATAATCGTAATTAAGATAATCAATATATTGATCATTTTCCATGTGACATTTTGCATCATTCGGTTCAATAATACCGGCTAATTTACCATCACCAGCTATATGAAATTCAGCATCCGTTGAAAATACTAGTAAATGTCTAGCTTGATTTCGCCAACCGATAATATTTTTACAAACAATTGCTTGCATAATAGCATCAAAACCACCTTCTGGTGCATCCAAATTACCAGAGACTTGTGCTTGAAACACTTTTTCAGTAAATTGTCGATAATTATCAGTCAATGATAGATGATTTTTGAAACTATACGGTCCAACACAGATGATCTTTCTTGAACCACGATTTAAAGTACACGGTGATGTTAATCTACAATATATAAAAATAAATTGGTAGTGTTCTTATCGTGTTATCATAACTTTGAGGTGGGATACTTTTCCGGTACTGTACTGACGAAAGGTAGATCAACTTTATCAACAAAACTACCAAAACCTAGCCGGAAATTTGACGTGATATTTCTCATGGTTGTTGCTAATTTATCACCAAGTTTTGCCAATTTCTCTCGATGATCTTCCATAGAAGCTGATAAATCCATGATATAATACAGATCGATGGGGTAATTTGTTGCTTGAGCATATTGGAATTGTAGTAAATATTCTTCACCACGTCGTAGTTTCAATTGGATACGTTGTGGTTGGATCTGTACAACTTCACCTTCATTACTTGTCAATGGTTTATTTTCTAAAATTTGTATAGAACTTTTTGGATTTATTAACAATTCCTGATCAGGACACCATAATTTCGTATCTAGAGATTTATGTTTACAATGGATTTGAGTCTGATTTGCTATTTGTATCTAAAAATTGTTCGGTTTTATATTAAAAATCGTATATTTTCTTGTGTATTTTACTCACAGGTTTTATGCACCAGATACACTCAAGATCACTAATACATTCACGACAGGTTTCTTTCGATTCACATTTCAATAAATTTTGAGTTTGGACCAATTTTATCAAGAATACAAAGAAAAGTTGCAAATAAATAGGCGACATGTTTGAGACTACATCATTTTTGAAAAGGAAACCACTGTATGATGATAAGTTGCGGAAAGACCGGGAATCGTCACTGTGAGTCAATGTTTGGTAAGGAAATTGATAACGCGTGTACTGAGAACGATCTAAATTACATATATTTGTGTTCTTATCCATCACATATTTAATTAATGATTTAAAGAAAAAATAGGTGATTTGTAAAAAAAAATACTAAACCTTGGTTATCACAAACTGCCTTATTTATTAACAAAATCCATGTAACGATTGTTGAGAACTATATTTACAAATCAATTAGAAAAAGACACAATTTTTAGAGTTTTTTCGATTCAGGTTCAGGATGAGCAGCAATCCATTCTAAAGCTCTTTGGATAGCTGGAGGAATTGGTGGTGGAACTGGTATATGACTGCCTTGTGGTTGGTAACCATTGACACCAGCTACGTAGGATACATCGATTTTTTCACCTTCTGGAGAGATCCAACCGAATTTACCTTGTGCTTCTAATTCACCTTCTTCAGGACCTAGAGCTTTAACCGATCCTTGTTCTTCTGCATTGATTCCATTATCTAATTCAATTCTATTTTTATATTAAATAAAAATCAATAACAATGATTAGTTGTAAATATTATTGGATAGTATGTTCAAATTTACCCCCATGAGTAGCTGCCATCCGGTGAGATGTCTTGAGTTTGTCGTAAAACATTAACGACAGGTTCTTTTACAGCGGCACCAGTAGCAAAAGCTACACCAATGATAAACACAACCACAGACTGAATTGTAACAAACATTTAAAAAATAGTTTAGATAACAGTCTTACAACTAATTTTAAAAAATAATTATTTTATAAAGTTAATAATACGCACTTACCAATTTAGTCATTGTTGATAGTTGGATGCTTTATAATAATTGAGGAGATTCTGCGAAAATGCCATATTTATATGCACAGATAATTAATGCATAATTTGCTATTTCTTTCCGTAATATATGTATTTGTTTTTGGCATTTAGCAAAACTTGATCTAGGAGCGGTCTAGACAATTAAGTTTATAACTCATTATCTGATTGATGATGCATCGAAAATTCGTTGATTGACCTTTAAGGGAGTACGCAAATCTTTCGTTTTAATCATTCAAGGTACCGTTTTTGTAGTTTAAGAATTGGTTTAAAAAAATATTTTAGGTCGGTGTAGTACCATAATAGCTACTTTAATCATTTAACATAAGAAGACTATTATTAGGTACATCTTGTTTTTCTTGAATACCTCCGGCGGCTCGTCAATAAAAGCTGCAGAGCTGCAGCCCCTCCAGTATAAAATAATAGATCGTGTTTCATTATCGCCTTTCTTAAATTTTTATGTATTTTGCAATAGTGGATGTGCTGTACTCACTAGGTACTGGCTAGTAGACTCAAAGCTGGAGCTGCATTCAATGCAGCTCGCACTAAATTGTTCAATCGATACAAAGATTGCTACCTAGTAGAGATAATATGCTGCGGTGGCAAGACGCGATTAACTTGCAGTTCGGGCTGGTAGCAGTGCAGCCCAAGGTATATCTTAGTTTTATTAATGATACGATTTTTCAATCCATACTGTTTTTTCGTTACATTTATTGCTACAGCTCCACCATAACAGATTCTCACAAGCCGCCACTGAATACCTCTATAGTACCTACTTTGAAAAATATGGGTTTTCCTAACGATGTTTTATTATCGGTATATAAAAAAATATTTTCAAAGAAGCCGCTTCGGTCCAATTTAGGGGACAGGTATCCTGATTTGGACCATGCGGCTCCTAAATTGGACCAGATCTATTTTTGTTAGTTTCAGTGGAAATGTTTATTAAAAATAGAATCAAACTCTGTAAACAAATTAATATTATGGAAAATATCTCTGATTGGCAATTCACGCACCCATAATAACCGTGAAACCCATCAACACACCTCAAATGGACACATTTTGTGCAAAAAAATGCTTTGAAGCCACTCTTCTCCTGGAAGTGACATTTTTACCATGGAGGAAGGGGTAGGCATATAATTTTACCTGGTCCAATTTAAGTACTATGCGGTGGTCCAATTAAGGAAACTTTTACGTTCCAGTGCTAAAAACGAAAACTATTACAAATACCGTAAAACCGTTGTTACTAAATAATAAGCAATGAATGTCTCAACAGATCCACCAAAAGACAGCCAAGATGTGCCCACCAAAAATATTTTATACCTTACACAAACTTGATTCACTGATACGTCGGCCGGCAATGAAACATGGGGCGTATTAAGGTGAATTTTATGTCCCAGAGGGTTCTACTTCTGTGGTCATACTGAAAACTACATTGTCTACAACTACCCATCATGAGAATTTGAAAATTGTTTCTTATAATTTAAATAAGCCCCTCGTCCAATTTAAGAGCCGGTCTAAATTAGGGACATTTCTAATACTAACAATAAGAAGAACTAATTTTCCTCAGATTGCTTTGTAACCCTGTAGAGATAAAAACACAAATTTCTGATAACAGTGATTGCCAATTGTAGGTTGTATGTCTGTATCACTTTCGTATTTATAACTTTCTTTTAACGAAAGTATTGTATTGGAAATGAAAATAATGTGAATTGAGGCATGTTGCTACATGCAGCACGGCCATGTTGTGACCAGAACACTGTAATATGGGGTAATAAGAGAAACACTTTTTTTCGCTACTTGCATTAAAAGTACCACTGGAGCACCACTTTGTCAATTGATAATAAACTTCGAAACTTTATGGTGCCACCGTTTCCTTGAAGATCTAAGCAACCCCAATAAGGGAAGCACCTACCTATATTTGGTAAACGTGCCATGGAAATATCTGTTCTTTTTTTATTTGGTGATCAATAAATTAAACACAAAAATACTTCTTTCTATAACGATTTTATTATAAACAAAACTCGATAATATTTTACAACATTTACAAGACCATCAATATCAAAGTTCAGTAATTAAATTAATATTTTTTGTACTGGCCACTAGGTTGTTGTTGACCGTCCTCAGGTTCAGGATGGGCAGCAATATATTCTAAAGCTTTCAAAATGGCAGGATGGGGTTGTGGAATATGACTACCTTGTGGTTGGAAACCATTCTGATCAGCTACCCAAGAAATAGAGACTTGTTCACCTTCCGGTGATGTATAACTATATGAACCTTGTGCTGTTTTGACACTCTCTTCAGGTCCAACTTCTTGAACTGAGCCTTGTTCTTGAACGGAAACACCATCATCAGTATCATAACTGTGTGAAGAATAAGAAATTACGATTAAAATAATAATTGATTTATTTGTATCTTTTATTGAGAAACGTACGCAAATTGGTAGGTGCCATCAGGATTCACATCGAGTTCTTGACGAAGGATACCAACAACAGGTCCAGCATGACCATCATGTCCAACAGGTCCAGGTTTATATGATGCCCGGCTTTGTACGCCTGGACCATGACTTCCTGGTTGAACTTGATTTCCTTGAGAATAAGCTCCTGGAGTTGGATAACCTGATGTGGGACCAACTGATGATCGACCTTGTTGTTGAGCTTGAGAATAAGGTACTGGAGTTGGATAACCTGATTGTGGACCAACTGATCGACCACCTGGAACTGGAGTAGAACCGCCTGGATGAGCTGACGTTGGTACTACATGGGAAACATCAGCAAAAGCTGAAGCAACGATGGCACAAACAAGAACCTAATCGTAACAACACAAAAAAAAGGTAATGATAATAATAATAATAATAACGAGGATCGTAATGAATAAGACTTACAAACTTGAACATGGTGTTGGTGGGTATGTCTGATAGCAATGAAGCACAGATCAGAATTAATTTGCTTCTGGGAAAATTCGGATATTTATACTTTGACGCCAATTAGTTGGAACATCTTATTTTATTACATCGGTGGTCCACCACGACATCAGGTGCGACTCGTCCCTGAATTTGAGTACTATCATTAGAATTTAAATTAGTCCAAAATTGGACAAAAAATACTCGTAAAATTTACAACTGTCTTATCAACAATTTTAAGACTTGTATCTTTACATTCATACTATTCCTCTGTACACCTAAATGTTGAAATTCTTTGTTAATTATTTTAATGTTTAATATCATCGAAAGGCCACACATTACCCATCAATTTAAATTTATTACAGTGCTAAAAAAAGGCAGAAAAACCAACAAACAAGTAGCATTTAACCAATAGAAATAGAAAAATAATTAACGAGTGGAACAACTTGCGTTGTTAGTTGATTAATTGTTAAAAATTGGTTTGTTTAAGGTCCTATACGGCCCTGGTTTTCGATTATATAATTCGAATTGTAAATTTTAATAGAAAAAACATTATCACATAACCGACCTATCAAGCCATCACATCAAGGTCGGCGATTATTTATGGAAAGAAGACCTCATCATCTTCAGTCAGATGATTCTCCTATGGTATGTGACATTTAACAAGAAAAAAAAACATATTCTTGAATTGTAGTAAGATTTAAATTGTTTTTCTATTAATAATTTGGAAATTTTCCATATTAACCTTAAAACACAAATTTTTCAAAGAGAAAAAATAATAAAGTAACAAACTAACGATTAGCCTTTAAAGCCAAAATTTACATAAAATTTTTAGAGAGAAAAAAAAACGTCAATTTATTTAAATTGCCAAGAATGACCACATACGATTAAAAGTTATACTAATTATTATTTTCGAATATTTCCCAAATTTTAGAGGAAAATGTCTATTGGTTCGTGACATAAAATTTTCTTTCAAATAAAAACCGGAATGATTACGAAACAAGCCAAATTTTTAATAAATCACGACTTCTTCAAGGCTATATTTCAAATGATGATGTTTACCTTTTTTCCTGACAGCTATTAAGAATTGTTATAAAATAGAAATAATTAAATTTTAGTATATTTCTTGTATAAAAAATTTATTTATTTAAAGTTAATTATTCGGCTAATCATTGAAATAAATTTTATAGTTGATTCTTGTCAGGATGGGCTGCAATCCATTCAAGAGCCCTTCGAATTGCCGCTGGTACAGGTGGAGGTGTTGGTAAATGTTCACCTTGTGGTTGGAAACCATTCTCATCAGCTAAGTAATTTAAAGCAATTACTTGTCCCTCAGGTGATGTATAAGCGAACGATCCTTGGGCAGATATTGATGGTTCCTGCCCTGGAGTAGAAGATTGCCGTAAAGCACCCTGTTCTTGGGCTACAATACCATTAGCTGTCTCATATCTGAAATGAATTTGATTTTTAATAAAAATTCCACTTGTTTTTGAATTGATTATAGAAATTACGCCCAATTATAGCTACCATCCGGATTAATATCGGATTCTTGACGTAAAATAGCGACTTCAGGTCCGGATTCACTAGACTGGTCGAATTTTATGGCTGGTTCTGGATTTACACCGAACGGTTTACCGAATGGTGATAATAAACGACTACTTTGGCGCTTTATTGGTGAATTAGCAAGAGTAATTGTAACGAGAACGCTTAAAATCAACTAAAATCTAATTGTTAAAGAAGTCAAATAGAATATTTCAAGACTTACCGATTTTATCAACATGATGGCAACTTTTCTACTTGTTAGATGAATTATTAATAATTAAATAATGGCAAATTGGCGATATTTATATTCGAAATTTGGCAAATAACGCAATATATTGTTATAGAGAGACATGAACCCTAAGGGGGTTTCTGTCTCGTCTCTAAATCGAATCTATAAAATCTGTATAATTTCGAAATTTCATGTTAACTTCTTCCTGATGCATGACTAATTTTCAAATCACTATTGTTTTAGAATAATCATTGACTTCGGCCACCTTATGAGGTCAAATATAATAAGACATCAGATCATAGAATGCATTATCTTACAGTAGAGCATCGATTATCCGGAATAATTGATGGTGTGTCTCTTCCGGATAGTCGACAGTAATGAAACATGCTTAGGTGCTACCATGAATAAACAAAGAAGTGGATAAATCGTGGATTTTGGATAAGTGATATTGAAGATAATTGACTTCCGGATTATCGATGTTCTACTGTATTGCATAGAGAATATTGAGTGAAATTCAAGTTGCAACAATCTTATATAAATCTTGATTCATATTTTACAATATAACGACATGAAATCATTCCTATTATTATTATTATTAGAAAAAATTCTGTTTAAAACATTACGAAATATATACTGAATGATTTTTGTGTGTGTTGTAAAGCATCTAATTATCATTTTAAATACTGGTAATATCTTGTAATGCTATCAATACCTATGATTTCTAAAGAATGTCTCCAAAAATTGTACATAAACATAATCATAAATAATTAAATTCATTATTCAAAATGTCGTATTTATCAATATCTATTAATAAAAATTAGTAAATGATTTAATCAAGGTGATTTATCAAAAATTGTATTATTCATATCATTCATCGGATGAGTGAAAGCCTATTTTATATCTAGGTAGAATCACGATATTTTTATTATTATGCAACAATAACACAATTTAAATACGATTTAAGTAATTCAGACTTTTAATCAACTTAAATATGACCAATTATGGCAAACTAAGACAATAATGCGCAAAAAGTTGGTTAACTTATTTGAATTTCCCGCCAAACTTAAGCCTTTTTATCTGAAGGGCCATGATTGTTATACGAAAATCCTAACTTTTTATATAATTCGATTTTGCATATTGTGGCACTATGAGGACATCAATATTGGTTAAAACTAGTAATTTTGTGACAATTCATTTTTATCAACATTGATGAAACGGATAAATTTTTTCTCTAAACATATAGAGCTACAATTAGCAATGTTTGTTCGAGTCAATGACGTAATTAAGCCGGATCAACATAACCTCACAATTGTGGCGGTTCTTGTTGTGGTTGTTATTTAATATGTTTTATCAATTCACTCATTATTATTATTATTATTATTATTGATATCAGTGTTGTCCAATATGTTGTATTTATTGGAAAAAGAAGGTAAATTTTCCCATATATTTCTATTAACAAATTAGTATTTTTCCAATTTTCAGACTCTTCATATTACTTAATTTGTGGCCAAACTTATACAATTGGTCGTAAAAATAATGATATTGTTATTGAAAATGATGCATCGATAAGTCGTCAACATGCTACAATTAAAATTAATGTATGTTTCTATCAAAATGAATAAATTGTGTAATTGGGTAAATTGCTAGTTGACGGTATACACTCCAAGACTCTAGCCATCAGTTATTGTGCAGTTATTCATAACTCCACAATTATTAATTAAAGGGGAAAGGGCAACCTGATTACTGACCCACGATCTGAGTTCCTCACTTGCGGGTAACATGTGTAAAGAAACAAAAAGTTCTCTGTCCAAATAGCCCTAACTAGTCGCACACCATCTGATGGCTAGTGCGTGTGTACCGTCAACTAGGAATTAACCTCGTAATTGATATAATTAATGTTTTTTTTTCACAGTTAGGTTCTGCTGTTATCATTGATAATGCTTCAAAATATAAAACACTGAAGAATGGTACAGAAATTCCATCAAATACAGAAATACAATTAAAAGATGGTGATCAAATTAAATTTGGTCGTTTTAAGAGTATTTACAAGTATTTATTATTGATTAGTAATTCATAAAATTGTGCCCTTTTGTTTGTTGTAGTTTCAAAAAAGTTAGTATTATAACTGTTGCATCAGGTTTCGATCGGTCACAGAAACAGGAATTAAAGACACTTATTGATGATTTAGGTGGTCGATTATGTTCAGATTGGTCATCAAATTGTACACATTTAACAGTAAATGAAATTACATTAACTGTAAAGTATTTACATAGTTTAATCGATAAAAAACCATCAGTTACAATTGATTATTGGAGAAAAATTCTACAAAGTGCTAGAGAAAAACTACCAGCACCAAATATTATTGATTTCAAACCACCAATTGTTGAAACATTAATAATTGGACAAGAATTCAATCCGAATTTAGAACGAAATCATCTGTTTGATGGTAAAATTTTTGTATTTGCTAATGATAGGATACGATCACAAATGAATGATATCATCGTTAAATGCGGTATTGTTCAATAATAATTATTATTACTAATAAAAATAATAATAATAATTTTGGTTTTTAGGTGGTCGAAGTATTTTATGGAATGGCCAATCTTCAAGTATCTCAAATATCGAAAGAAATCTAAATCGTTATTTATTTGTAAAATGTGACGATAATGAAACAATTCCTGAATCATTACAACATGCCTATAATCAAATTGAAAAATTCCATCAACGTTTAATACCATTACCAGAAATTGCATTTGCTATATATTATGGTTCCTGTAAGAAAAAATGTAATCCGAATTTTAATGTTATTGAAAATGTATTTCAAACAAAAATTGAAATTGTCGAACATCCACTAATTGTTGGTGAAACACAAGACATGGATGAACCAAGTCTGTGTTCCAGAATGGATGGAATTATTCCAGCAAGTTTTGAAATACCATTAGAAGATTTACTACCAAATGTAAATCAAACAAGACAAGATGTACCATCAACTAGTCGGCAATTGGATAAAAATAGAAACGTTAAAGATGGTATTATTAGTGCGGAAAGTGTTTGTGTCAATAAAGAGACTGAAGTAATCTCCAATAATAATCAAAAGAAACGAAAAGCTGATGAAAATCGACCATCAACTAGTCGAAATGAAGATAAGAATATTGAAGAGAATAATAATGATAGGAATATTTTTAAGAAACTTCGCATCGAAAATCCGACTTGTCTGTCTAAAGAAAATGATGTAATTATCGATAATAATCAAAAGAAACGAAGAATCGATGAAAGTGTGCCATCAACGAGTCGAACTTCCGTTGAAGATAAAAACATTGAAGCGAATATTAATAGAAGTAATAATAAAAATGCTATGTTTAAGAAAATTCGGATCGAAAATCCGATTTGTCCAGATAATGAAAATGTTGATGTAATTTTCGGTGATAATCAAAAGAAACGAAAAGCTGATGAAAATCTAGATAATTCGAAAACTAAAAAAACAACATTTACAAATCCATTTGCTACATTAGGTCATCGAAATGTTGATAAAATACCATCAGTATCTGGTAATCCATTTTCAAATGTACGAATTAAAAATGAACCATCAGTTGTTGATACAACTGATTCTACTCACATATCAACCACAACAACAAATAGTTTATGTGAAAGGTCAACATCAAATTCACAAGACTGTACTCGTTCAGATACTTCAAAATTTTCATCTAGTGGTTGGATAAAAAAAGAAAAATCATCCGATCAGACTACTGTAACAATTAAAATTGAAGATAAAGATATGCAGAAAATTTTTGAAGAATTTAAAAATTCAGTTAAAACTGAATCAGTAACAAATCTATTACGTCAAGATTTATCAACTTTAACACCAACACCAACACGTACGGGAACAGGTGGTGTTAATTATAAGAAATTTAAAAAAGTTCTACCATTACGAACAAAAAATGATATTTTAAATCCAACTGCTAATCTAATGATGAGTTTAAAATCTTCAGAAACAGTAATGGAACATGATAGTGACAATGAAAATGATAAAGAACAAGAGGAGAAGGAAATAGAACCGACTCCAAAGTCTATGTTCCGGAAGAATAGAAAGACATTTTCAAAACTATACGATTTTTAAATATTTTTGATTACATATTATATGAATATATCTCCTTATCTATTATTATTGTTATTAAAATTTTATTAACGTCTATTTTTCAGTGGTTTTCGTCAATCCATTGTTTCCTCGAAAGTTCCCAGCCTTTCCGACTGTTTCCTGTGTTTCCTACAGTTTTTTTAAGAACGACTTCCAGTTTAGACGCTGCAGTGTATCACAAACCAATCGTATCAGTTATTGTGTTATCAATACATAAAAATATGATAATAGTGTAGTGCTTTAGTGTTGCAATTGGTCATAAATGGACAAGCGGGCATCAACACGAGGGTAAGTTTGGAAAAATTATTTTGCTTTTACTTACAGTAAGTCTGGAAAACGTGGGATAAGTAACAATATTGTAGTCCACAATTTTTTGATTAGTAAATCAATTTTTTAAATATTTTCCCTTATTACACTGTAACTTTCGTATGAAATAAGGGTTGAAGGGTGATGGTTTTCGGTTTTTCCCGAAATATAATTATGAATTGTTACTTTTATTACCTTCAATTTTATTGTTTTATTACACAAAGACAAAAACATTATTATTGTTCAATTATCGATCTTATAATGATCGGAAACTGTGCCACGACTTCTTCTTGATGAACAAGCACAACGTGGTTGGACTGCAGCTGACTGAAAATCAGTAAAAAAATAAAAACAACGAAAAATCACACTAAAGACCTTTACTTCAATTTCAGTATGAAAATGCGGGATGACTTGACGGACTCTTGGATTTAGTGTCAATTTTCGTGGTGTACAACTTACAGTTCTTCTATTTCGATTTTTCTCTATTTCTAGATCTTTTTCCAAACTCTTCAACGTAAAACTACAAACAATCAAATAAATTAACTAAATGAATAAACATTTTTGAATATCTACTCAAGTTCAAGATTCTTCTTCTTTTCATTAATCATTTCTTGTTTTACTAAATTCATGCCTAGTTTCATCTTGGCAACAGTTCTTGATTGATCAGTATAACGACTGGAAAGCTGATTATTTTTCCGTTTCTCACAGTCTAGTTCTTGTATGGCTGATACGAGTGCATTTTGCAATTTGTCAACTAATAATAAAAAATTTAATTGAAAACTTAATAAATTATCGAAAAATTGTACCTTTAGCTTTGGTTTGTTGTAGTTTATTTTCTATTTCGCCTTTTTGAATTGAATCAAAATCCCCATATTTACTTGTACAAACTCCAACTGTTTGTAGCTAAAAATTGTTCCAAATTATTATTAGAAATTCGAATTTTTAAATACAATTTGTGGCAATTTTTCTTGAAATTTCATCTAAATAAATCATACCTCATCATTAAATTGTGTAGAATTCGACAAAAATCTATAATTCTGGGGAGTTCTACTTATTTCACTAAAAACAGGACAAGTACCACTATCCAAAGGTTGACTCATTTGAACTGGCGGCATTCTAAAGGACGAAGACGGTTCTGAAGGAAATTGACGTTGTAGAGGGATGGTTTCCAGGGTGGCAGATTGAATTTTCGGTTTTTCACGAACTGGATTATCTTCAATTCGATTCTTGTTCATACATGAACACGTTGGTGGTTCAAAACTTGTTCCAAAACTAAATTTCGCCAAACATGATGGTCGGCATATGTGTGATTTTGGTTTCTCTGCAACTCCACTTGGTCGACAAAATCGTAGATTTGTTTCCGATGGTAGAAGACTAATTGGAATAATGCTTGGTAATTGAGTACATTTACAGTCCTCCTTCTTTTCAGTCTAAAAAATATCGTTTTTGTCAAGAAAAATGCCTAGATTTATACTAAAAATTGGGTTTACGGTTGGTGGAAGTTTCTCTTTTTTCGGTTCAGTCTTTAGGGTGGACTTTTTAGGTTTCTTTTTCAATGGTTGTATTTTTATTACTTCTTTCACTGGAGTGACTTCTTCTTTTAGCTGCTGGTTAACATCTGGATGAGCTGTTTTCTCTTGGGTTACTTGTGAATCCGCTTTTCTTTCGATTCTATTCGTATAATCTGTTTTTAGTTTATTTACAGTATCGTCACAGTCTTTCTTTTGTGCAGCCAACATTTCTTCCAGTTCTGCGATCCGCTGGTTTCCATCTAAAAAAAAATTGTTGTTTTCTATACAATTTTTCTATAAATTATTATTTTTACCTTGAAACGCTTTCAAGCGTTCATTCTCCGCTAATAATTGTGTAATTTGTTCTTTCAATTTTAGATTTTCAGCAGCTAAATCTCCCGATTGAGCTTTACTGAGTGCATCTTCCAAGGACCTTATTTTATCTTCCGCAACTTCTAAACTTTTATTCAAATCAGACCCTTGAGACATCACCGGCTTATTAACTGAACTGCGACAATCATCCAACTGTTTCTCTAAATCACCAACTAAACTTCTTAATTGTTTAATTTCATCATCTGATGGTGGTTCAGATTTGGGTGTGTTTCGACAATCGGACAATTGTTTTTCTAAATCTGCAACTAATTTTTGCATTTTCTCAATTTCACCATTTATCGGACTAGATTTGGTTGTATTTTCACAATCAGCTAATTGTTTCTGTAAATCTGCCATTAAAGTATTCAATTTTTTAACTTTATCATCTGATGTATTTTGGCAATCATTTAAACGTTTCTGTAAATC
>JAZBHA010000482.1:0-26633 GCA_037464855.1 Iselma pallidipennis | reverse complement strand
CTGATTGACTCGATTTTTCTTTATTTTGGCAATTAGTTAATTGTTTTTGTAAATCTGCAAGTTTATCGTTGAATTTTTCCATTTCATCATCTATCGACTTAGAATTAACTGCATTTCGACAATCAGTTAATTGTTTCTGTAAATCATTAACTAAACTATTCAATTTTTCATTATCTAATTGACTCGATTTTTCTTTATTTTGGCAATTAGTTAATTGTTTTTGTAAATCTGCAATTTTATCGTTTAATTTTTCCATTTCCTGATCTACCGACTTCGAATTAACTGCATTTCGACAATCAGTTAATTGTTGTTCTAAATCAGCAATTATATTTTTCATTTTATCAATTTCATCAATTCGTTTCGATTTACTCGAATCCCGACAATCAGTTAATTGTTTCTCTAAATCATTAACTAATTTTGTTAATTTATCAATTTCATCATTTCTTGTATCAGATTTCACTGTATTTTGACAATCAGTTAATTGTTTCTGTAAATCATTAACTAAATTCTTTATATTATCAAGTTCTTCATTTGATGGTGGCGCAGTTTTCGGTAAATTTCGATATTCACTCAATTGATTTTCTAAATCTTGAATCAATTTTTTCTGTTTATCATTATCATTGTTTAATAATTCAATATTATTCTGTAATTTCTTAGATTCTTCATGGCATAATTTTAATTGCAATTCCATTTCTTTAATTCTCTGTATCAAACTATCATTATCACTGTTATCATCAATTGTTAAAATTGGTTGATTCATTGTTTCCATGATTTCATTAATTTGCTCCTTTTGTGCCGCAATTTGTGCTAATAATTGATTACGTTCTTCAGAGAAATCGGCTGGTTCAGTTTTAATTCGTAATTGATCGTTTAAATCGTTTACTTCTGTTTCTAAAATAGACACCTTTTCTAACAATTCTTTATTGTCCTCTTGACATTTTTCTAATTGATTGTTTGAATCGTCAAGTTGCTTTTGTAAATCATTCAGTCGTCTATTTGTATCGTCAAGTTGTGATAATAAATTATTGATTTGATTATCTTTTTCTAGAATTAAATCTTGACTAGCATGCCGAGTCTCGCGTAATTCATCCTCTAATTTAATTACTTCTTCTTTAGCAAGTTTCTGGATGTTATCGGTTGTATCTTTCAGTTTAGTATTCTCTTCATTCGACATAGAAGTAGTCTCTTCTAAACTTTCAATTGTTGCATAGGATTGTCGCAATTCTTTCTCTAAAGCTTTATTTTTTTCATTAAGTTCATCGATTTGATTAGTATCACTACGGGTTTGATCATTAAATTCTTTAGCTTCTGCTAATTCTTTCTCTAATTGATTGATACGTGCCATCAATCTATCTATTAATACTTGATCAGAACCATCACCGATTTTATAATCACGCATCTTTTCTACTAAACATTTTAAAGCACTTTTTGTTTGTCCTGCTGCTTTTCTATAATGTCGATCACCGATTTTTCTATTACATTCATCTTCTAATTTAATTTTTACATCTTCATAGATGTCTTGTAATTTACGAATTTCGTCTTTGGCCAGCAATAACTCGTCTTCAACACATTTTAATCGTTGAATTTCTCTATTTTTCTTTTCTAATTCCTCTTTACAGTCCTTTAATTTTTTCTGATCTTGGACTTGTTGATTTTGTAATTCTTCTAAACGATTTCGTAAACAAATTGTTTCACATGATAGACCGTCAATCGATTCTCTCAATTGACATTGAACATTTGCTAGTTTTTGTTCAGATTTTGTAATTAATTCATCTTTTTCACGTAGATCGATACGCATTTTTACTAGTTTTGTTTTTGTTTCATCCTAGAAAAATATTGTAACTAATCTATGTACAGATTGTTTTAAAAAATTATTAATAAAAAAAAAAAAAAGAAAAATTGCCACTGTTTGTTTGAATCAAAAATCAATAAATTCTAGAATAATTACCTGTTTGTTGTGTAAACCTTTTGTTAAACAATCAATATGACATGTGAGCTTTTTAATGTCGTTCTCCTGTTGTTCCATGCAACATTCACAATCCCTGATTTCTTTTAATAATGCTTCTCGTTCTTGTTCTAATCTTTCAACATACTTGACTTTATTACGTAATTGCGCACATTCGTTTTCAAGATTTTTCAGTTCTTTTAATTCTTTCCTCAATTTCTCACATTCTTTTTGCATCAATTCAAAATCTTTCATTTTTCTGGCCATTTCATCATAATCTTTTTTAATTCGTATTATTTCATCGGATTTGTTTTTCAAGCAGTCTTGTTTACCTTTCAGTTGTCGATTTTCTTGTTGTAGTTTTTCAATTTCATTTCTTAGTTGTTCAACGTTTTCCTCAGTTTCTTTACATTTACATTGTAATTGTTCTAATTCTGTATCATTTCCGGTAATAGGTGTCTTCACGTCAACAGATTGATTTGCTCTCTGTTTTAAAATACGCACTTTTTCTGGCAAATCTTTTAATTTATTCAAACGTTGCTGTAAATTCGATTCACTACCAGTTTTTTGGTAGAAATTCTCGATTTCGTCAGGAAGATTTCGATAAGTTGATAATTCTTGTTCTAGTTGTCGTACTTTCAGTTTTAATTGATCCCGTTCTTGGATGATCTGATCTAATTGATTTAATTTTGTTTGCAATTCATCATAATTATCTTTTCGAATCGTGGTATTAGCATTAGGACCATCGACAATTGATTGGATATTTTCTAATTCTTCAATAGCTTGTAAGGCTACACTATCGATTCCTTGCGGTTGAACTTTTTTTTCTGAAGGCTTTTCTGAGATTCTCACTGCTGGAATTGGAGTTGAATGCACTTCGATCGCTACTTCCTCTTGAATTCGACCTGAATGTGATTTGTCATCTAACAGTTTCTTTAACGAGTCATTTTCATGTTGAAGTTGTTTAATTTTAGCATTTTTCTCTGATAGTAGAATATCAATCAGTGCATCAACTGGAACTAATTTATCTGCACACTGTAATTATATACAGAATTGTAATTATTATGCAACTTATTTATTAAAAAAACCAATCTACTTTTGTTTCTTTTTGAATCAATTCAAGAATATATTGACGTTTATCTTCGATACTGTCGCACCAAGCTCGAGCATCAGTTGCTGAAATGTATTCTTTCAGGCGACCTTCTGATCGTTTTCGAATAATATTGATATCACCGGCTTCTTTAAATATTTGTGTTTTTTTATTCACAAATGACGACATTTTACTGATGAATTTATTAATTAATAATAATAAAAGGCATAATTTATTTTTTTCTGAAACACTAACGAAAAACGTCAAATTTCTACAACATACTCGATTTTCAATAACAAATTTTATTGTTGAATAGAGACATTTATTAAAGCTAAACTCCTAGCTTCACTCATGCAATTTTTAGCGATTTCTAATTGAGTTTCTAATTGATGAATTCGTTTCATTAATTGTTTACTATTAACAGAATCACTCTCGTATTGTTGTAGACGTTCAATTAAACACTTTAGAGCTTTGCGTGTCAGTTTCGGTATTAATTGGAGATGACGAACATTTTGTTCGTTCTCGTTTAATTGTTGTACAAGTGTCCTTTCAGTTTCTTCAGATTCCTGTAAACGTTGTTTCAAACAACAAATTTCACATTCCTTATCAGCTAATCTCTTTTCAAGTTGTACAATACGATTACGTAGACAAATAATTTCACACTTCAGTCCATCTATTGTATTTTTTAATTCATTTTGGCAATTCTCTAATTGTATTTTTGTTGTGTCTAATAGTTGATTTTTCTTGTCCAGTTCTGTTCTCATACCACAAATTTTCTGTTGAATTTCCTCCTAAAAATTGAAAAAAATCAAAATTTTTCTTCATTTTCACGTTATAGTTTAACGTAAAATTTACTTGTTTCTTATCTAACTGTTTTTCTAAACATCGAATATGACACGTTAATTTTCGAATATCTTTCTCTTGTTTATCAATACAACATTCATAATCAGCAATTTGTTTCGATAATAACTCTCGATCATATTCTAAAGTATCAATTTGATTTAAACGCATTTCCATTGCTGCTAATTCATCTTCTCGACTTTTTAGTCGTTCATATTCCTCTTTAAAATGTTCCATAGCTGATTTAATTTCATCATAATCATTTGTACGTCTTTTTAAGTCTTCATAATCACATTGTAAACGATGCATATCATTTAATTGATCTTTGGAATGATCTATTTCGATTTGTATACTAGAATCGGTTTGTTGTAATTTACATTGTAAATTTTCAATTTCTTTTTCAAGTTTCTCATTTTTCTCTTTATTATAAACGATAAATTTCAAGAATTCTTTCAATTGATTTTGTAAATATTTATTATTTTTGTTAGAAATGTGTAATTTACTTTTAAGGGCTCGTACAAAAATTGGTAGACTCTTTAAATTACTGAAACGTCGTCGAAGAGATGTTGGATGACTGTTTCCTTTCAAATTTATTGTTTCAGCATCATTGACAAATTGTTGCTCTAATTTTTCTAGATTATCCCTTGCAGTTTCAATTTCTTTCATTTTATTCAATTTATTTTGAAATACTTCAATATTATCGAAATTATCAATATCGTTATCAGTTAATTGATCAGTTTGTTGTTCTATTGAATCCAATGTAGCACAGTATTTCTTTAAAAGTTCGATTTCCTTCTCCATCAGTTCATTATCAGATTTTGACTTCAATAGATTATCAAGTTCTTTCTTCAAATTTTCAGTATCTTTATTGCTTGAATTTGTTGAGATTCTCCTATCTATTACAATATTTTTGAGATTTTCAAGTTCTTCAATGGCTGCTATAAGTAATAAATTGTCTTCATCTGTACTAGTTGCGAGTTTTTGAGTTACTGGCTCTATAGGATCGACTTTTTTTTCGACTTTTGGAACTTCAATACTTAACGGGACTTTTGGAACTTCAATACTTAACGGTACTTTCGGAGATATATTTCGAAGTTTACTGAGTTCATCTTCCAATTGTCTAATTTTTTCGATTTTATCCTTTACTAAAATATTGATAATTGCTTCAAGTGGTACATATTTCCCAACAGATTTTTGCTGTAATCGAGATTTATTAATTAATGAACTTATAATTAAGAAAAATAGCTACTTTAATATAATCTTGATTCACTAACTCGATAATATATTGACGATTGTCTTCCTGTAAATTACTCCACGATCTAACATCTGTTGCTGAATCGTGAGTTTTCAGTCGACATTCTGATCTTCGTGGTAATAATCGTACGGTATTATTTTTGTCAAAAATACGATTTTTCTTCGTTATATACGACATTGTTGTACAAATAATTTGAGAATTTTGAATGAAATTCCATAAAATTGTCAAATATTTGTCAAAATTTCCCGTTATGTCTGAATACTGTCGTCAGATTGAAACTTTAAAAGAACAAATCGAAACTTGTAAACAACTAATTTCAATTAAAGATCAACAAATTAATTATTTACAAACAAATCTCCAACAAAGTGAAAATTTGAAAAGATCTCTCAAGAAAAAATTAACGGGGATTACAGGGATTAATAAAAATCTTGTTTTCCTAAAACAAATCAAACTCATTCTAACATCGTTATCAAAAGAAATCAATGGTTCTGAGGATGTTCAAGAATTGTTGGTCAAAATTCAAGAACTAGAAACTCAAATGACTCCAAAATCTAAAGATTAGGAACTGTCAGTCTAAACAGCAAATTTTCGACTTGTCAAATTAAAATAGGAAAATTTATAATGAATTATAATCGAAAATACGCCAGATTTTCTTGCATGGCAATAGAAACACTACAAGAAAAATTGAAGGATTGTTTCAAAGAATTATCAGATCATGAACAACAAATCCGATCGTTGCAAGAACGTTTATCGTTAAGCAAAGATGTGTGTGAGATCTTGCAACGTAAATTCAACGACACGATAGCGAAATTTGGCGATGAAGATTTTAAATTAATCATAAAACAGACAAAAAGTGCTGTAAAATTGTTGATTTCGCGAGTGAGTCAAGACGAAGGCACAGATTATTGTAATTTAGAGGAATTTATGGAACAACTTAATCGTTTAGAGAACAAATTAGATTAGAAGAAACTCCATGATTTTGCTTTAATTAATAAAAATTGTTTAAAATATTGGTATTTAATTTAATTTTGAGGTAGCGGTCGAGATTATCGACAAACTAATCCAATAAAAATAGGGCTTCTTCGTGTTGTTACAACTAACATTCAGTCTTCCTAGTCAGTTATTTGAAGTGATATTTAGAAAACACTAAAAAAAATGATTGCTGAAACACAAGATCTATACACATTTCCTGATCCTGGCAATCGTTATCGTTTACATTTATGTATTGATACCGGTGTTTATGGTAGAGTTTATTTAGCAACTGATTCACAAGCTAATCAAAAAGAAGTTGCTATCAAAATACAAGATTATCATAATGATTATAAAAGATTTGTGGAACAAGAATATGAAATTTTACGAGATTTAACAGATCATCCAAATTTACCGACTTTTTATGGGATTTATTGTAGAGAAACCAAAATTTGGTTTGTAATGGAGGTATGTTATTTGCAATTAATCATAGAAATAGAATAGAATTAAAATCGAACTAATCTCTTCAGTTATGTGATGGAGGAACAGTTTCTGATTTTGTTCAAAGATTCATAGCAAAGAATCGTAGAATAACCGAAGAACATGTCGCCTATATTCTCAAAGAAGTCGTCAAAGTACTAATTAGGATTATAGTATTACTATTAGGACTTGGACCCTTTGACTAAAGCCATAGAACAATTTTAACAATAGAGAGATATCTGGACAGCAAGTGGCTATAGCTTTAGTGGAAGGAGCCAGGGTAAAATAGTAGCACTATAGATATTTGAATACAATTTTGAAATTATTACATTTGAAAAAACCCCGTAGGCATTAGTTTTTTTGCACGAAAAGAAAGTCATCCATCGTGACGTGAAAACGAAAAATATCCTTTTAACTAAAGATGGAGAAGTGAAACTGTGTGATTTCGGTTCTAGTTGTTATTTCAATAACGACGACGATTCAGATAAAATTACAGATTGTTTAGGATCACCCAACTGGATGGCACCAGAAATGATTAATTGCATAAAAACGGAAAACGGTTATGATAATCGTGTGGATGTTTGGAGTTTAGGTATTACAGCAATTGAACTGGGTGATGGGAAACCACCATATTTTTCCATGCATCCAACCAGAGTATTATTTCAAATTGTCACAAATCCACCACCAAGTTTAATAAAATCGACAAACTGGTCTGAAACTTATATCGATTTTATTAATGAGTAATTTTTTTGTCCTGAAAACAAGAAACAAGAATTTCAGTAAATTATTCAAAATTTTAGATGTTTGGTTAAAAATCCTGAATATCGTCCATATATGGCTGAAATTGCTGAACATCCTTTTCTACAACAAATTCCTGAAAATAATTATCACGTAATCAATCCCCTAATCGAATTGAATTAATCTTTGATTTATCAAAAATTCTAGTTATCACTCGAAATAAAAGCAATAATTACCAACTTAGGTAGACTTGATAATACTGAAAACCAAATAGAAGTAGCAATACAGGATCAGTTTCTGAAAACAGGCATTGACGGTAAGTTAGAACCGATGTATGTTGAAGATTTATCAAGTTTAACGAGAATTACTGAAAAAACGGTCATGAAAGAGCTAGAAGCTCGCTGGAAACATGGTGAATTTCAAACTTTTATTGGCGATATTCTTTTAATTTTAAATCCAAATGAACCGAGAAATATTTTCGGTGAAGATGTAAGTTTTGAACCATAGAAATTTTTACCCATTTTTTGATCGAACGTTTTTGTTAGTACCATCGTAAATACGAGATGAAGAGTCGATCAGATAATGGTCCACATATTTATACAATCGCTGATAGTGCTTATCAGAATGCTGTTCATCATGTACAACCACAAAGAATTATTCTATCTGGTGAAAGTGGTTCAGGAAAAACTTCCAATTATTTACATTTAATTGACCATCTGATCCATATGGGTAAAAATCAAAATATTAATATTGGTCGTATTAAAGGAGCAATTAGATTAATTCATGCTTTAACTCATGCTTCTACACCAATCAATAATTATTCGACAAGATGCTGTATTAAGACTGATATCAAATACGGTGCCACAGGGAAAGTTACAGGGGCTATCTATAATGTATATCAATTAGAAAAGTGTCGGATTTCGTCAGTGGATATGTAATTGTTTTTCTTTCGAGTTTTCCCGATTAATTATTACGAGCAATTGTAGGTTTGAAGGAAATTTCCATTTTCTCTACAACATTGCTGATGGTCTTATCGGTGATAACAGAACAGGCCAATATTATTTAAAATCCGACCGTAATTATCGATATTTACGTATACATGAGAAATATAATAAAAGAATTGATAATGATACGCAGAGAAATTGTGAGAGATTCAAGAAAATCTTGAAAATTCTTGACGATTTTGAATTTAATCGACAACAGATCGATACAATTCTTTCTGTTGTTGTTGGAATTTTGATAATCGGTGAAATACGTTTTCAAGAAACCCACAATGGTGATGCTCTCATTGGAAATGTGGAAGAAATTGAGAAAATTGGTGCACTTTTGAAAATTAATAGTCGAAAATTTCGATGGGCTCTAATAAATTATTGTTTAATTAAACAAGGTGTTGTTATACGGAAACGGAGTAGTGCTCATGAAGCTCGAGATGTTAGAGACGTACTTGCTAATACACTTTATGCAAGATTAGTTGATTATATTGTTGGAATTGTCAATGAAAAATTAGCAGTAGGACGGTCAATTTTGTAAGGCGATAACTTTCATTTTCACTTCAGTATAAAATTTAAGAAAATATATTTTACAGTGGTGAAAAATATTCAGTTCAAATTTTTGATTATTTTGGTTTCGAGTGTTTTAAAAGCAACCATTTATCACAATTATTAATCAATACATTCAATGAAGAACTTCACTATCATTATCTACAAAGAATTTTCACGTGGGAAGTTCAGGATGTTAATGAGGACCAAATCGAATATCGAAATTTCCAATTTTATGATAATCGAGTCACTTTAGATCTACTTCTAGATAAAACAATAGGACTTCTATCGTTCATTGATGAAGCTTCTAAACAAGGCCATAATGGCAAGCATGTAATTGGTATAAATTTTCGTTTATTTTTAATGTATTTTGAAAAGTTCACTAAAAAACTTCTAGATTTAATCCAACAACAAGATGAATATCAGGTTTCCGTTATTGATTCACAAGAATTTTCTGTGGCTCATTATACCGGCAAAGTTACGTATGATATTCGGGAAATGCCACATAAAAATCGTGACTTTCTACCACCAGAAATTATAGAAACTGTATGTCTATCAGATAATCCAATTATTAGAAGTTTCTTTACTAACAAACTGAACCGGACTGGCAATTTAATATTCGATGGAGCATCAAGCCAACCTAACAGTCATACTGGTCGTAATGTTGATTACAATTATCATTTGGCAGAATCAAAAACATTAGAATTCTCGCAGATTGGAAAGATGCGAACTTGTATTTCAACATTTAAGTCGCTCAGTCTTGAAATTCTTAAAGAATTATCGATTGGTGGTGGTTCTGGTTGTACGCATTACGTTAATTGTATCCGGACAAGTTTGAAAAATCAATGTGGTGAATTCAATCATGAATTAATTCGACAACAAATTCGTGCTTTAACCGTTGTGGAAACGTGTAAAGTCCGCCAAAACGGCTATCCACACCGTATTGAATTTGGTGAATTTCTACGACGTTATCAGTTTCTAGCATTCGATTTTAATGAAACAGTGGATGTAACACGGGATAACTGTCGATTATTATTAGTACGTTTGAAAATGGAAGGTTGGGCAATTGGAAAGTCTAAAGTATTCCTGAAATATTACAATGAAGAATATTTAGCGCGACTATATGAATCACATGTGAGGAAAATCGTAAAAATTCAAAGTATTTTACGAGGATTTTTGGTAAAGTGTCGTCTAGCTCGTCGGGCCAAAACAAAAAAGACCACAACTGCATCGAAAATTCAACCTAAATCAGATTATCGTAATCTGAGTGAAGATGAAGCTGCCGGTATTATTCAGAGAGGTGGGTGACTTTTTTATTTATGAATTAGACATAATTCACTAAATTTTCAGCTTATCGTGTATCAACAACCAAGAAAACTCATCAAGATTATAAGATCTTAGATGAAGAGACTTGCAAGTTTATTCGTCCATGGGTGAAGAAATGGCGTAGTAAAAGTTTATTTCAGGTATTGTTGAAATCTCGTGCAGTAAAACTTCAAGAACTCTTCAATTTCTCCCAACAAGTCCATCTATATAGTCTTGCAATTTTCCACGATATTTTACAAATTAATGGAGACATAAATTTGAAAAATATTGATACGAAAGCTCAATTGAATTCTTGGTTAGGTGAAACGAAATTATCAGTCTCGAAAGTTCCTTTTCGTTTAGAAGAAATTCCATTTTATGATACAACTGCCATGTACAGTTCTCGAATGTATCCCGGTAATTTGGAGAAAGATGATTCTTGGGATACACCGTATCGTTGGAGGAAAACACCTAAATCGTACCAAAATATCGATCATTCAAGACGTGATGGGGATAAATTAATCGATTTACCGTACAGTCGGGATCCTAATCTACCAATTAGAAAACTTCAAATAGATCCTGATGATAAGAATTTTGAAGAAAATCTAACAAGTCGTAAAGCAAGTAAAGATCACGAAAACCAACAAGTTAGGAAACAATTAAAAGGAAATCAAACACATCAAGATATTGAATTACGAATCAATTCGAATACCAAATTGGCAAATAAAGAGTTCGATTATATTAAAGCACCATTACGAAATAAACCGAAATATATTGATCCGGTAGTGGAATTACGAACATTTACTCGTGACAGTTCAGGTAGTGAAGATGACCCGCCATTTAATTTTCAAGCAATGTTAAGAAAAACGAATTATCAAAAAGAACCTCAAACAACTCATGAAGAAAATTTCGATAGAGTTGTGTTAAAGAAAACTGTAAAACCTGTACGCAAAGATTTGAGGAAGGAAATTTCAATGGAACTTGCTCCCGGTATTCATATTGAAGGCTTTGAAACTGATTTATGAAAGTGTTAATTAAAAAAAAAATACATTCAGTGCATTCCAGAGTAGCAATTAGTTCTTTTGATGCTTGGGCTTTTCTTAGGAGTTACAACCACAACCGTTGCACTAATTTCAATCGGGATCTTTACGCCCTTTTTCGCCTAAAAATCCTAATTATTACCACATTTTCTTTTTGCGAAACTGAAACACTTACCACTATTGTTAAAGTTTCTGTAATTTCTGTTCGAGGATCTTTGTAAATATCCTTAGATGGTCGAAATTTGATTTGTAATGTTTGCATCTTTTCGACATTTATTGAAATTTGATTAAAATTCGTACTAAAGCCATATAGAATAAATTTTGGACTTTTATGAATGGTTAATAAAGTCTTTAGTGGACCGTAATTTGTTAAAATTACTGTATAAAAGTTAACACTATCAACGACCACAGAGCCGAAATTAGCAATATATGGTGGTACTGTTAAATCATTGATACGAAAAGTTTCCTGAGAATTGAGACAATTTAAAGCAACAAATTGCCGTTCTATTGCCATTTCAATATCACTGATTGATGGATAATGTTCGTGATAACAGATAATTTCCCATCCATTACTTTCTAAATTGGTTTTATCAATTTCAGGAAAGTTTTCAAGCGCATCAGTTTCATAATGACAGTCAAGTTCAGTCAAATTTGCAATTGCTGTATAAAGATAATTGTTATCGATTAATTGAAGACTTGGTCTCGGTAATGATACGTAAATTTGATTATAAACTCCAATAGAATCGACCTTAATTTCAAGTTTTTCCAAATAACCCACCTAAAATTACAATTGATTATAAACTATTTTCTAACAAAAAAAAAGAAAATATTTGCTTGAATATAGAAGAAAGTGGAGAATTTTCCAATAATTCCCGCCGAACATTTTATAGTCAATTCAATTCGCCCCTTCAATGGTACGATTCCTGATAGAGGCTCAACACAAATCCATCCATTATCTAAAGATGGTAGTATTATGAAAAATTCCAATTTAGAAAAACCTAAATTTTTTAAAACAAGTCTCTTTTCAACACTTTCCCAAAAGATACATCGACCAAAACCGATTGATTTTTCACTGATTTCATAACAATCCGGTGCTGTAACACCAGTTGTGTCAAGGATTACTCCTTCACCACCAACTATATAAGATAGAGTTTTTAGTGAAAGTCGTGTAAATGGTGGTGAATTGAAACGGATAAAAGCTGTTAGAGTTTCATATGGTTGTAAACAACCCTCATGTGGAATGATTGTACAATTTTCAACAATTTTCTCGTTTTGATCAACAGATAAATGATTAATAATTTCATGGTCTTCATCATAACAAGAATTGTTGAGATATTTGTGAATTAAAGGCCATAAAGTTCGTCTAATCAGATTATCAACATCACAAGATTCTAGTGAAGATGGAACAGATCCAGTTGAAAGGAAGGACGTGTGTTTTTCTTGATTTATTGGTGGTTGAATTGGTTCAATAGAGATCCCATTATTTAACCAGAACCATTTAAAAGAAACTGGTAAAGGTCCCATATTTTTCAGCTTAATTTTTTTATAACAACAACAACCAACTGGAACAGACTCAAAATCGAGACTATTTGGAATAATACTCAAACTAGGATAATTGATTTGTCCAATCAATGGACAAGTATCCTGTAATTGATCAAGGATTAATTAAATCAGAGTCAGAGAAACCAATAAATTTTTGGTACAATTTTTGGATGGTTCTTATAGAGAATTTTCAAATTACCACTAAATATTTGACAACGTTTCTTGTGTTCGGATGGTGGTTGAAACATCACCAATGCTTTAAATTTCTCCCCATCTTTCAGTGCAAGTTTCAATTCGTTGGTATATTGTTCAGTGTCAGTTATAAAACAGAATGGCTTGGTGACAACTAGTTTTATTTCAAAATCCAATTTGGCTTTGTTGTAAATTTTTAAATTTCTTCGTAAATTCGCGTCAATACCATCTGGTGATACGTTATATTCGAATTCTAGTTGATTTTTTGATAAGACAACATAGGGTTCAACAAATAGTGTTTTTATAATAAATGAAAAAATAATCTGCCTTTTCACTGATCTCCCAATCGTAGCATAACAATAAAAATCTTCTTCAATTAGTCCTGATTTTTTACAATATCCTGTTATTCTGACTTCCATACTTTGTCCTTTTATTAATAAACCATGAGATGGTTCTAATCGAAAAATCGATTCAATCATATTATCGTTTTGTTTTTTATTGGATTGTTTCAATTGTGAATTTCTTGTTATCGATAGACGATACGGTTGGGTACCTAGATTTGTTAATTTGAAACTATAATGGATTTTTTTGTGGGTCATTTGTGGACCTAAATCTAATTCTGGTTCTAATTCTGGTGAACACTCAATACTGTAACCGACACCTTGACAATATAAATTTACATCAATATCCTGACCATTTTCGACATATATTGTTAAAATTCCTGTATATTGGCCACAATCAGTTAAATACACCGAAACTGGAAGACGATAGTTCGTATTTGGGTCAAGTTGTATTGATGATTCGTTAATAGAGAACGGTGAATCCGACTTGAAAATACAGGAATACAAATAATTTTTTAAACATCTCTATCTAAAGACTGTTACATCCCTGTCACACGGACACAATACAATTCAATTTAACCAAGTTCGCATTTACCTTGGTTCTCAATTTGCCGTGTGACAGCACACAATATTCAATTAATGAGCGGCGAAATTTCTTTAGTAAATTGGCTGTTCAGAACTCTATTTAACTAAATTGTGTTAACTACGCATGCGCGGCATCTAAAAGCATGGCTGCCATCAGCTGTTTGTTCACGAAACACACACAACGCACACAACATACACATGACAATCTACGCCTTGCGCGTGCGTTAATTGTAATTGTGAAATGCCCGTGTGACAGGGTAGAGTTCACCAATATTTCAATTTGTATTGACCTTGTCGCTAAATTGAATTATTGTATTCTGCTCGTGTGACAGGGATCTTACCATTGAAAAATTAATATTTGCGACAATTGGCGAATCATTGATTAACATTAATTCTTTTGTGGTAACTTTTAAAAGAGTTATTGTTGTAAAATCGAGAATTAATGGTCTTATTGAAATTCCTGGTCCTTTACCATTACAGATAATCTGACAATACTCTTCTGGGTCTTTACACAAATTTCTAAATCTGTAAATTAAGTCCTTAAAATATTTTTGAATTGTTAAAATGGAAAAAGTTCAATAACAATAATGGAAACGAATAGAGTCCTAATGTGTGCATAGTAATCCGGAAAGGAATCTCAACTTCACTATTTTCCGGTATTGTAATAATAGAAGTGTCCATTTGGAGCGATGCAATACCGGATATCTCCTACAATTGAAACAGGAAATAGTGTATATTTTTTTGGAGGAAGTACCTACAAAAACTCTTACCTGATAAGGAATATATTGTAGATAAGCTGTTATATTCGATAAATTTTTCAATATAATCTTGCGATCATAATCGAAATCAATAAAACAATTCTTTATATCGATCTTGGACGGTTCACAAACTATCTCCGGTAATCGGCAATCATATTTTATTTCTAAATTGCGATAATGTCGTTTATTGTCCCACATGTATACCGTCATTTTTGTCGTACATTTTCCGATTTTACTCGGTAAACAAGTTAACTGAAAAATATTCCTATTTGTGGGAAATGGATTTTTTAAGATTGAATGAAAACTTTTACAAGTCCTGTTATTGTTGAATACGGTTCAGCGATTCCACAATCTGGATAGAAACTGAATTGTTTAGGATCCTGTGGAAATTCTTCACCTTCCAGAAATTGTTTACACGTTATCGATCCATCGTGCCCGTCATCCACGAAATGTACAAAATACTTTATAGCAACTTGAGATGGATTTTGTAGAATAATCTCAGTTGTTGTAGTGACGCCTAAAAAGAAACTCTCGATATAAAAAAAAACAACGACAACGAAAAGCTCTACCTGGTGCAGTTACTCCTAAATCAATTTCAGGTGGTTCGAGATGCAGATAGGGAGCTGCAACATTTCCCCTGAAACTTTCAAATAGGTCAATCGAATTTTGGAATTTTAGCAACTTTATACATTATGATTATTGTTAGAATTTCGCCGGATTCTTCAATAATAAATTCGAGTTTTCCAACAAATTTGCCTTCAATAATCGATGAAAATTTTATTACAACAGCTTTTGAATGTAATGCTTCAATATGTAGTTTTTCTGGATGACACGTTATACAATCACCCAATTCCGATATAAACGTTTTAAAATTGATTGTACCAGAAATATTGCTAGTATTTGTTGCAATAATTTCATAATGATGTTCCGAAGACAAGAAGATATTATTAATATTTAGTTCTTTTATATTGAATAATATTCGAGGTCCTAAACCGGTACCATAAAGATGCAAAGGTAGGCGTTCTTCACGACCACAAATATCTAAATATGCACAAATATCTGTTGTTCCACATCGATCAGGTGAGAAAATCAGGGTAAACTCTACTGTGCCATTCGGACGAATTTCTCCTGTCTATAGAATTTTTGTTTAAAAAGTTATCATTAATAAAACAGGCAGGGGCGGATCGTAATTACTAGGTACTAATAGAGATACAGCTGTATATAGGCCCCGTTAGAGTCTACGCCCATGTGTATATTGTATACATATACAGTGCAATTCAAACGCAACTCTTCATCGTCATCTTTATCTCCAAGGAGTCCACATCTTTATGTTCATCTTCAGCTTCTCCCCACCCATTTACAGCTGGCAAACTCGGCCAATAGTAGATAAGTTCACATAGTAAAGGACAGGGATATAAACTTGCGATAGGCACAAGGAGAGATATATGATTTAAATGACCCGCTAAGCTTACTGGGCGGAGCAAGCAAATCTTTAAAGAATGAGGACGCTTGAATTGAAATTTCCTCACGGATATCCATAAAGAGTGAGAAGGGGATAAAGATGAAGATGAAGAGTTGCGTTTGAATTGCACTATATGTATACCTATACATTATACGGGACCGTCACGTTTATTTTTTGAGGGTTGGTTCTTATGGGACTCGGCGGTCAGAATTCTTGTCCGAAACATACAAAGCGTCCGTAACTTTACACACGCGTAGTCCCTTAGAGAAGGCACCCTCAAATTGAGTACCTGTATCTAAGAGGGCGCTCAAATGTTTTTAGCCCCATGCCGCCCCTGCAATAACAGGAAATATTTACCACAGGTAAAATCTCAAAATTTGTATGTTTAAACAGGAACTCCTCATCAGTTTCATCTGCACAGATCCTTTGGCAAATTAAAGTATGCGTTTCATTATCAATGATATTCATTTTTGTCAGTTTTGTATAACGAACATTATCATAAAGATGTGGGAATCTTTCAATAACAATTTGATCAATAGATTGATTTCTATTTAATCGCCAACAATATGAAGCCAAATGATCGGAATAGTTGATTAATTTTAATTGATAACTAGTTTTTAAACCAATAAATGTATCATGAAAACGAACTGAATCATATTCTAAAGAAATATCTGATTCAATAATACAGCAATTGATGGTAATTTTCAATTGTAAACCATCATCATCAAATTGAATCAATATCGTATCGTTTTTACAGCCGATTGTAGTTGATAAGAATGAAATTTTTAAAATTGTCGATGTTTGTGATTCAAGATGAACTTTTGTTGGTTGAAATGTACAGAAATTGTTTTCGAATGATTTTATTCGAAATTTTGCTGAAAACTTTCCATGATTTTTAATTGAAATCTCTTTCTCACTGGGTATTTTTACTGGTGTAGGATTCATTGTAATTGAATCAGGGAAATCAATATAAGCTCGTGGAGATATGGCTAGAATTAAGAAATTGAAAATAATAAGGGATCCAGGATTATTAATAGGGTTTCTGTAATAAATTCGTAGAGGCAAACGGCAACGCTAAATTGTGTTAAAAAAGGAAAACAAATTGCACAGATCACTTGTTTTACGCTGCGCCCCATTTTCAAGCTTTTCCTAACAAAATTTAGCGTGACCGTTCATTTTAAGCTTTCTTCTGGCGTTTCATCTTTAATGATTCATTTTGTGGGAGTCATGGTGAATGAATATGAAAATGAAAATGAAGGTCAGTTTACATTCTTCAGTAATCATCATGTAAAATGATTAATATTAGAGCTCCCTTTCAGTTTCCATTCAAGGAACAAATAACGCATGAAGCAACTTCATCATGATCATGATTATTTTAGAAAATGAATCATTCAATATGAAGCGTCAGAACTCCTCTTTAGGGTATGTTAGAAAAAGAGGAGCGACAGTGTATAATTGTAAACAAGCCACTTATGAAAGTTGATCTCTTTTTCTAATAGGATTTAGCCTTACTGTTCCCCCCAGCGTATGTACTGCGGAAACTCTCCAAAAATAGACATGTTTGCTAAAAATTTACCATAAACTGGTATCGTATAACTTCCATTTTCTGATAAAATCGTAATCTCGTAATAAAGGTCACACAATTGATTAGGGAAAAAATTAACGATCAGTTGGTAGGTCATTCCTGGTGCAATTTTCGTCCATAATACTAGATCAGGATAGCTTATTGAGAAATTATCGGATTTTCTTGAGACGATTCGGACATTTCTTGAAACCTATAGATTTTTGAAATTGTAGTCACAATTATCAACAGTGGCGTAACTACCGTGAGGCACCGGACCCACATGACTTGAGAAATGGATTAAAACATCCATTCTTCAGGTGCTACTACATTGAACTATCCCGTGACCATCATACAATGGTTTTGGCCGATTTGTTTCTTTCTTTGGCCCCTTAAAATGCCCCTATCGTACTCTATTCTCTATAGGGATGATGAGGTTTGAATATTATAAGGGATTTCAATTACACCCTGTATAGGGAAGGAAACGCTACCTCCGGGCCTCAAATTTGAAGTTACGCTATTGATTATCAACAATCAGAAACGAAAATACTACATCGTCTCTATTTAAAAGATGAACTGTCACATTGTATTTCCGAAAAAGTTGCCAATTTTGAAATAAAATCACATCGGGTGTTAGACAAAAACTGGTAAAACCTGGTGGAGATTTATCTTTACGTATTGTGTAAAGATTTTCAATACGTTCTTCTGTTGTCATTTTCATTTCATTGAAATATTTCGACGGGATCAACTGGAAATTGAATCGTTAAACGCTATTTCCCTTAAATTATTGGATATTTACAGGAATGTCGCTAGGATTGTCGGGATTATCATCAAGAAGAGACAAAATTTTCCGTAAATCCATTTTTTAACAAATTCACAAAACGTCAATAAAAAAAATTCAAAGTAAACTATTTATTTAGAAAAAAATTAAATATTAATAATACAAATCATTATTTTTTCTTGTTTTTCTCTTTGTTGCTAGCTAGAACTTCGCCAGGTGCTGGATATGGTCGTTGTTGGTACAAAACCCCCGATGCTGTATTATCAGCTCTAGTCCTATTATTTTCTAAACCATCACTCCATGTACCTTGTGGTATATCGGAATAAGCAGCTGGATCCATTGGATCAATAATATCATCACGACGTCGTTTACTGCGACTATGGTACCGATCGTCACGTCGACTTCTTCGATCGTCTCTTTCACGGTCTTTGGACCGTTTCTCATCATCCGATTCTCTATTATCATCATTTTTATCATTACTACTTTTATTATCATTCTTATTTGCATTATCATTTTCTGATAATATACGTTTTTCACGTAATTTGGCTGCACTTTGTGTTTTTATCGATTTAGGATGTCGAGGTGGCAACCACGAGACTAGATCATTCTCCATATTCCAATAATAGTAACGACCACTAAAATTATTGATTAAACAAATTAATAATCATTGAATAATAAATGATTTTAGATGAAAAACATACACTCCTTTATCGAAAACTTCCGTCCAATTGCTCGGTAATGGATATTTAAACACTAATTTCTGCATATTTCGCATATAACGTGTATCAGGTGTTAGTACACCTTTCCAATGGGTTTCACACCATGCCGTACAATCATGGTAAATATTCCATTTATTTGGGCAAGTTGACCAGCCCTTATAATTCGTTTTTTTCGGTGTGTCTTGTGTTTTCTTGGCTACAACAAAAAGTGAGGTTAAATGGAATTTTTTTAGTGAAAAAACACCATTAAATTACCTGATAATATTCCACGTTTGGCGAGTTTCGCTGCTAAAGCTGACGGTAATGGCATTTTATCGGGGAAAATTGAAAAAAAAACTATAATTTCATAATTTTGGTCTTTCTAACCTCAAAACACAACAAACTTGTCACATTTGACAGGAGCTACTAGCGCCTGCGCGTTACCATCACACGCAAAAAGGAGGAAATTTAAGTCTCATATTTATTAAAGATTAGAGTAGTTCTTATGTTATTATTCCGTTAAATTACATCTGATAAACATTCAAATGATATGAATTGATCGAACAATGCACATGATTTATGCTCTACATGTGCCACTTTTTTAAAATTTCTCATTGTTCCTTATCTGTATTGCTATCTCTATTATTTCTCTTCGGTACGACAAAGACAGTCTGATGAGGATTTTTGAGAATTATGGCGGGAATTTTGAAAAGATTACATATAATAATAGTATTTTGTTATCTTTAATAATTCCAACAAATTCTAGTAGATAAATTACCTGTCTACCTACATTATAGTAGATTGTAACTTAAATAATACATAGGTACTGTACATGTTTATAAAATAACAAGTAATGAAAAAATATTAATTTTTTTTTTGTCTGAATATGGTAAAAATTTAAATACTGCAAAAACTATGTACAATTGATAAGATTAACAAACTAGAAACCTAAATCTAAAATATGAATAATGTGCAATGATCTGATTTTATTTACTTTCAAAATACTAAAAAGTTGTGTTCATTTTTTTTTGTTAAATCTTGATTTATTAGAATAAAAAAAAACAATCAAATCTAATAATTTCACACACTGTCACATCAAATTTTAAGTCTTCATATAATCTAGTCGTACTTCTTCACCGTCCACAAGTTGGTAAATTCACTCTGAAGAATGCATTTAGTTCGATCAAACTTGCTAATATTAGAAAAACAGCATACATCAATAAACAGATGCGTCCAACACGTTTATCTAATTGGAATTTATTTAATGCAAATACAATATAGAGCATCAATAATGATGATAATAGTGATATGGCGCTGTATTCAATTCCTGCTGAATTAATTCCGACCTAAAAATTGAAATTGGAGAAGAGAAAATAGCAAATACAACAAAACTAAAGAAATTTAGTAGAGAAGAAAATCTAATTATTAAATGTAATTTATTGAATATTACCCAATGTTTGCCCGCAATTGTCGGCATAAATGTTGCTTTAATAAACCATGGAAGACCTAAACATAACAAAATATCGAAAGTATTTGATCCGATCGAATTGCTAATACCCATAGAACCATGCCCTTGTTTCGATACAATAACACTAGATACGGCTTCCGGAATACTAGTTCCGGCTGCTAGGAATGTAATTCCCATTACCGAATCGGGGATTTTCAATGTATCACCTAGAATTCAAATTTGATCCTATTAATTATTTTAATCCTATTAATTAATTAGAAAAATTACCAATTATTGTTATCATCCAAGCAACCACATACGACAATGAACCGATCCATACGATACACATGATAAAAGTTAAAGGAAACCATTTTTTATATCTCGGTTTTTCACAATTCGGTATTGTAAATAAGAAAACTAAATGTATCGGCCATATCAATACCCAAGTTATCTAGAATAATACGAGATTTTATTGAAAAATCTACTATTATTGTCGCATTTTTCCCGTACTTGAGTAAATTTACTTCGTCCTACCGGCCATTTCCACAAATTATACGAGTCTTCTTCACTACTAATTCCATTGTTTGTTTCATTTATTGTTTTATTTTTCGTCGTTTCTTCAATATTCTCTTCATTTGGTATTTTAACAGATCCATTCAGATGTGCTGGTGTTAATAAATGTACCGGTGGTTCATTGGTTGTAGCTGGTTGGGTGATATTTTGATTTTGATGATCGGTTGATTCTTTAATTTCTTTATTTTTCTGTTGTTGAAGTGGTAGATGCGCCTCAGCCGCCTCTGGGAACAAATCCAGGAAATCATCAAAAATATTCTCTATTATAACGATTGTTTGCAGAAAAGTCTTGTGAAATTTGTAAAGATACTCACCAATTGAGTGTGATCTAGATTTAGAGGATTCGTGCGATCTATTAGAATATTTACGTGCATTTCTTAGACCTCCTATAATAATAGTGCCAAATATTGCAGTGTTTATACGTTAAAGTTTTATAAAACTTACCTCGAGCACAACGCTGAATAGATTTATCAAAATACATAATCAAAATATAAACCGTATAGAGAAGGACTAAAGTTAAAGCTTCATACCATTCAACTCGTTCATCGTGAATAATACAAATTAATATTGAAACTGTAATACCATAGGCTAGACAATCGCGAGTCAATGGCCACCAATCTAAAGGAACTACTTGAACGCCACACTGAAAGCCAATTACTCAATAAAATCTCATAATATTCAGGAAAATATTGAAATTTTTTTAATACAAAATTAGTAATCTTTCCTAAAAGTAATTTGTCGTTGTCATGACCGACCACCACACAAAAACAAATAATAATGAGCCAAAGAAACAATTAAAATACATCAAGACGAAAAAAAAACGGGGGTAGAAACTCACCATTCCAGCACCGATTCCACAACAAGCCGCTACCGCCAAAATATTAAAAACAGCCGAACCAACAATAGTTCCAACCCCAATATCACCTTCAGTGATGAATGTGCCTATCACGTTGACAAAAAGTTCAGGGGCTGAAGTGGCGGCTGCCATAAATGTTGCACCAGCCACATCCGCTGACATGTTCAACGCTACATACAGAAAAAATTAAAAACATTACATAAAAACAGAATGGGCGCTGAAAAGATGTATGCTAAAAATTAAAAAACAAATACCATGGCATATTTTCTCGACGGCCGGCACAAAAAATTTATCACAGACCACGGCCAAGGCGACAAACAAGTAAAGTGAAACAAGTACGTGGACAACGACGGCGCCGTCTTGACGTTCCTTCTCTGTGAAGAAATCCTTTGGGAAATCATCTATAGCTGGTGGTGTACAATTAAGTCCTGTAACACGTTAAACCGATAGAACAACAACTATAAAATAAGTAATGTATTCGATAAGTATTGATTTTTCCGGGTTATTACAGGAATCTAGTTAATTTGCATAACTTCAACAGTAAAGTGCTGATTAAACTTCAAAACTGACAAACTGAAATCAAGAAATTCACAAAGTTTCAATGACTTTCTCAATTCGACTACTTCAAAGTGCTTACATTTCACACAGTTTTTAATTGCTTTATTGGAATTAGCGCGACATACCAAAACTACTATACCAGTTAAATTAAGATTTGTCGACATGTTGTAGAGAAATTTTTCATATTTAACATAGATAAATTTGAAATTTTAACAATAACATAATAATTGAGTTAGTATGAAATCGGTACAAATTAAACAACATGATAATTCAATTGAATCTAATGAGTTTTTGAGTACAAGTTCAACTCTATTGAGAGGTCAACATCATAAAATATCAACACAATCACGTCTGTGGCCCTAAAGAATTCACTAATCCTATGTGTTGTTGTGTATCTGTAGTTTTATTCATTTCATGTTTTCAGCGTTTCAAACAGGAAAAGCTATTTTCAGGATAGACTTTCAAATTCTGAAAAAGAGCATTTAAAAGTATAACTCTGTTTTTATATTTCCTTAACATTTTTTTGGTTGTAAATATTTTATTTTATCATCCTCGGTTATTTCGGTTGTAAAAGATAAAAATATAAAAGGACCTGTCCTCTGTTCTGTCGATATTTATAAGTCAATCAAAAATTAACTTCAAATTTTTCATTTTTCAATCTGTATAGTGTCTTTGACATTTCCATTATTTCTTAACATCTTCTAGTTTATAATAAAAATTCAACTTTACACACGTGGAAGATGTGCGCAAACGAAAACAGGAAAGTAGGAAGGAAGATTAACTTTTTTGTAAATTTAAAAAAAAATCCTTTTACTTTGAAATTTTTTGATGATTTTATGATGCATTTTCTAATGGCTTTATTAATGTTTGTTGGTTTCTCTGTTGAATCAATTCGACTATTTACGAGTTAAAATAAACGAAAATTTTATGTTTTGGAAATAAAGTATAGGGTAGTAAATTTTCACCCCAAAAAATTTGCGCGGTCATTTCAACAATAAATAAAACTGATTGTTAAGTATAATAATGTGTCTCGTGCAATACGAACGGTATTTAAATTTTGTGCGTTTCAAGACAATTCAAAAGTACCAATTCACATACATACAAAATATTACGATGGCGTTTAGGGCCCCTCTATCATCGTAAATTGTAAAACGTTCCCAACAATCGGTCACTCCTATCCTATTATTCGTTATACGAACAATACAGAAAAGAATAACAACACAATAATAATAAAAAAATATATATACACAAATGGTAACAATAGGAAAAAATACATAACACGCAGGATTTATTCGTTAAATTGATTTTTCTTTATAACAGATCGAAATTTTGTCCAAATTTCGAAACGTACACATATTTCAAGTTAACACACACACAATCACTATTATCCTTGAAATTACATGTTGTCGTCATTATTCTATTCTCTCATTGAGTATTTTGCACAGATTTATTTTAATATTAATGGAAATGTTGGTGGTTACTTGATTTTTCTATCCAATTTTCTAATTAAATGTCTAATTTTATATTTTCTTGTCCCAACTTTATTTCGTTGGTAATCTAAATAGTATAAAGATTAATCCAATTTTCTATCCTGCTGTTCTAGAACAAGAAACGATATACTAACTAGCTAACCCTTGTCTTGAAACCATTCCTATCTCAACATTTGCCAGTCGACTGGAAAATATCCAGGAACGGCGTTGAATTTTTTCGTGTTCGATTAGCAGT
Organism: Iselma pallidipennis; assembly: GCA_037464855.1. Lineage (NCBI taxonomy): Eukaryota > Metazoa > Arthropoda > Insecta > Coleoptera > Meloidae > Iselma > Iselma pallidipennis. The sequence continues at coordinate 2,354 of JAZBHA010000482.1, read as the reverse complement.
TAGACAGAAACAACAGTTAGGTACTCCTTAATAGAAGCGTCAAGGAATACAGGATAGTTTAAAAAGGAAAAAAGTGTTTCGAGGCTACATTATTTTTCTAAACAATGAACACCCTCTACCCTCACTGTTTTATTAATAGATCAAATTTAATAAAACTTTAATCCTTGTAGAAGCTAAAACAATCTTCCATATCCTTCTCTGTCCCATATTCATTGGAGTAATTTCTTTTTTTTTAGACAACACACCCCTATTCAGATTTGTATTATTTATAGATTTCGATTTGGGATTTTTTTTAATTCCTACCCTGTTCACGTGTAATAGAATTTATAAGACAACCAGATAAGAAAAACAGACCTTATATGTGAGAAGATTCTCTCTATTCGCAGACAGACCGGCAACTCCATTGTTACGTAATTATGGGGGCTCTGTTCTGTTGATTAGGAAATTCAAGAGCACTCACTTATCTCTCAACGATCCGATAAAGTGCTAAACGGGTAGTTTTACGGAAGGATCTTGAACATGTGTTCAAATTATCCTTATTATTACATAGAACACCAATAAAATTTGGGAATTTAATACTAGGAAGGAAACACAGTTGAATTTAAATTGGAATTATCAAGAATCTGATAATTTCAAAGGAGCAAAAAAATGAATAAATCAATAAGGAGAGGTGATAAAATCGTTTCATAAAGCGAAATATAATCCCGGAATGACCTTCAAGTCTACATTTATAGATTTATTTGAAATTTTATGAGAATTTATTGGAAATTCGTATGTTTTATTGTTTGAAGTCTTAAGTTAAACTGGTTATTTGAATTTGATTTGAATAAAAAGCAGGAAAATATTGAATTATTTGTTGAGTTTCTAATGGGGGCGTTATACTAGTTTCCTGTTTGCATTTTCAGGACTTTCTTCATGTCGATATCTGTTATGTGCGTGTCCAAATTAGAACTAATCTCGTTAATTGGTATGTTCCTTTTTTAAGTTGATGCTTTGCCGTATACTAGTCGTTTAAAAAATGAAAGACGCAGCCTCTTAGTAATAAGTACATCGAACAATCATTCACTTAGTATAAAGGAATTTAAACAAGTTAATTCAGTCCACTGTTCACGAAATGACAATGACGACGCTGGTAACGATAACGACGTCGACGAGGACAACGGCGACGGCGGCGGCGACGTCGTTGACGTCTTCATTTAATTTCGGAGATCTCGACGCTACCAATGTTTGTAACTTTTTCGAACGTACACGTAGATTTTGAATTTTCCCATAAAATGTCAATTGAACAAAGCTCATTGCTTAATTCTGTTCAAATTTCAATGACAAATTCATCACTAAAGCGGTAAACTGTATTTGGTTCTAATGGAAATGGTAAGTACAACAAAAGGGGGTAGTATTTACCTGATGCCAACGTTTCGAAATCCATGTTGTTCCTGCTGCGACTCTTCACTCACTGATTTGACCCCTCGCCCCTCTCACAAACACTGTTACTGACGATGATGATGATGATGCTGCTAGTGACAATCATCTACTCTATCAACTACTGGACACTATAATATTGGGCATTTGCTAATGTCGCACACACACACACACACACACATACATACATACACAAAATACAATACATACACTGGCTGTTGTTTTGCTGTAGTCATATCCTATACTCCAACTAGCTTATTGTCCATATGGTTTCTACGATTTAGATCTCTCGTAAACAACACCTACGTCCTGGGTGATTTGTGTAAGCGTGGCGGTCCTCACCCTTTTGCACCGACACTTTCTATATTTTCAAGGATTTCTTTCCTTCAATATAACCAAATCAAATCAACACGTTTCCGATACATAGGTATATTGTCAAGATAAATTAGTGCATATATTCCGCGATTATTCCGATAATTTTTATAACAATCCACTGATAACACTGTTCTTATGATTAAATCAATTGAATTAATTTCCAGGACGAATATTCAATTTTCTGAGAATTTCATAGCTTTTATTTAAAATAATAATAATAATAATAATAATAAAAAATTCAGATTTAACAGGAAGCATTCCAAGCGAACAGAAGGTAAACCATTTTTTGTAGCTGATTGTGAGTAAATGTTGAGCTTCTAGAGATCTTTAAGCTGACGGTAGCAAAAGATTTGATGTTTCCTCTTAATTTTTGGACACCAGCTACGCATTGTTGATTCTCCATTAAAATCCATTAAACTTTTAGAGGTGTAGGTAACGAAAAGAAATTTGCAACTCTTGAAAAATACGACTTTCTTTTATGGAAAATAAAATCCCACCAAAAACATCTATGTAAAAAAAGGCCAAGCCCTCCAGTGCGGAACTTCTTGAATTAGTCAGCC
>JAZBHA010000481.1:14810-48871 GCA_037464855.1 Iselma pallidipennis | reverse complement strand
ATAGTGGTGAGATTTAAATGTTATAATGACAAGGATATCTGGGAGCATGTTGGGAAACTTAAATCCCGATAGAGGATTTTTTATTGGAGTGATTTCGTTGATTTCTATAGGTTTTGGTATATTTTTGGCAGTCAAACTGTTCTCCTCAGTTTTCGTTTTTTTCTCTTTTTTTATTTTAGCCTGATTTAATTTGGGAAATGGACTAGCAAGTGACACTATAAACACGACTAGAATATAAGCTTGTTGTAACGTGACGACTAGTCTATCTAAAAGCTTTCTATCGCCATTTATTAAATGGTTTTACGTAAAGAAAACTTATAGACGTCTGTTAAAGGAATAAAAGAAACAAACATAAAAAAGCCTTTGAGATTTTGTGTCATTTAGAAACTTTTATACAAAATGAGAACAACGATTTGCAATGTAGCATAATCTGTTTTGGGAAGAGTGCAGGGAATCAGATGGTTCGAGTTAATCGTATGGAAATTAAATATCTAAGTAATATCCGACCGGTTGAAATGGAAACGAGATAAAAACATCATCATGCCATTTCTATTCGGGGCCACTATTGGTTTTATATCGCGTTCAATTTTTCTTACCAATAAACATGACTGACATTTAGACGTACACGATTGAATCATATTCAGAAATTCTAGATTATCTCGAGGGATGTTGTCATCAGGAACCAGTCTTCGAGAATTTTCAAATATTGCACCTTCTAGTCATTGTTAGGAGAGAGTGTTAATTTTATTTTTTAATTTAACAAACAATAAAATGAATCCAATGATGTTTCCCACGTGTAATGGCGACCTTTAATGCGATCAATACCGTGATTAATCGAATCAGCATTGCCCGTCTTGATTAAGAAATTGGAATGAATTTTGAATGGGATTGGGGTTGTGTTATGTGGTTGTTCATTGAAGGGTAGAGGGTGGAGGTAATAGTCTCCCCCTCATGTGTGGTCTGGTGTTGTCGACTGTATGTTGGTTTGTTAGTGGTCACGAGTAATTTAAGGGAGAATGAATGACTTTTGCTATAATACAATCACTTTCCCTTTTCAGACTAGATCAAATTGTTTTTTATTAAAAGAATTGATTTATCATTGAAGAATCAACAAAATTATATTTATGTTAAATATAAACCATAATCTAAAGAAACAATGTCGTAAGGCCAGATTCAAAAGCAACAACCCCCCATCTTTTATGACAGAGAATATAAAATAATAGCATCTTTGTGGCATTTTCTAAAAACACAAAAATACATTTACCGAAACTATATTCGTTTCGCGTCATTTATTTTATGAAATAGCTTTAAAAAATGGGATTTAGGCCCTTTATATCCGCAGTAAGTACTTTAAAAACATGTGTCTGTTGAGGGAAGGAAACGCACACATAAATATCTATACCCCCTCAATTTTTAACAAAATCATCCTTTTATAAGAATTAGTAAAATTAGACAAATTAAAAAATCCAATAAATATTAAAACAAACAAATCAGTGGTATAAAGAGCTGAATCTGTAGTATAGATTATAGTCAGGATCATTTACAGGTCAGACCTGGGACTCAATCATCAGCATCGAGCAATAATCTGAGTGATCCTGTGCAGATCATTGAAAGGATTGAGATCGAAATTTGCCACGCCTCCAGATCTCGACCACTCCCTTACACGAAGTGAATGCCACTCACTAAACGGGAGCTTTATTTATCCTGCCGTTCCTGCTCTTCCAGCAACAGCCGTTCAATCGTGACAACTAACGACTGAACGAAAAGATTACCTACTTAAATCAGGAATCAAACGTTTTGGCGGCTAACTCTCAATGCCCGGATTAGTTTATTTATCATTCCACTTCGAACAAGAAAGAAAAAAACACTCTTATCGTTTTTTTTTCTACGTTACTTGAAATATTTATAATAGAAAAGAAAAATCAATCTCCCCCTAGCTACTAATTAAACAAGTCACAGTTTGTGGGGAAAATCAGGAACTAAACAAATCCATCATGTTGTAGGCTCTTTTTTCAGTTGTTCCGTGTCTAAAAAACAATCATGGAGAATTTGGATAAAATTAGCTTGAATTTCTGGAGTAGACAAATCAGTTGTTTCATCTCTTTCTATCTTCTTGAATATCTATATAGTGTTGAAACTATTGGCAATACTGTCAAGATGTACGTTGGAATAGTTGCCACCCTCTCCGTATTTTAAAAATAAGCTGGCAAACAATTGAAATTTCTGCTAAATTAAGAGAATGTTACATTTTACATCTGGAACGTTGGAAACAGGACAAAAACCACTGTGACTTTTTTTTTATTGTTTGACAAATGGTCCGAGGGTAGTGTAGACAGTACTGGCAGAGAGTATAACAGTTGAATTTAAAAATAGTTCAGTTGGTAACATAAATTACAAGAATTTCGTCTTTTATATTGCTTACCCTTATGTCTTTATTCTAATTTCAGGACGATAATTAATTTCTTAAGCATCATCAAAAAGAAATTAAAACAGTTATAAAGTCATAAGGAAAAATTATTGTCTGCGTAAGGGTAGGTATGTTTTTTCTTTTATCGTCTGCAATTTCCATTTTAATTACCAAATTACAATCTCAACGTTTTTCTATTAGTATGGTAATCTCAGAAGAACACGACAACAGAACAATTATCGATTTACGACTTTTTCCAACTTGGATTTATCTTTATCAGAGAATTTCAGTTCTTTTCCCTGCACAACAATCGAAATTAAGATATTTTGAATAATTTAAACAGAGAAACATTTCCAACTACGTAACTTTTTAATACTCCTTGTATACCAGTCTTAGAAATTTTGTGAATATTGACTTCTACAGACAAATCACTTTGCGGTAGGACCCAACAAAAGAGTTTGTTTACTATGTCAGCTACAACAGGCACAACACAACATAACGGAAAATGACAGATCCATTCCTAAAAGCAGGTAACTTCTAGAAAAGAGATGCAGGTAAGATTGTGAATTAGAACTATACAGTGGCGCAGCCAAGGGGGGGGCTATTGGGCTATAGCCCCCCCCTTGGCAGTGTCTGCTGCTTCCTGAATGGTTATGTCATACGAAAAATAAGCGATAAAATGATAAAATGAAATCTAATTATCCCATTTAAGTATAATTAATATTAATTAACAATAATGCTTGGAACCAAGAAAGTATTAAAAGTATTCCACTTATCAAAAATCTGAGAAACATTGCTCTAGCCCCCCCCTAAAGAACATCCTGGCTGCGCTACTGGAACTATATATTGCTCTTTTGTTAGGTTCTACCACAAAGTAATTTGACTTATAAGCTAATATTCACAAAAATTCTAAGTTCACTATATACAGTTTAGGAATCTCTTCCTTCCACTCATATCTTATAAACTAAATATTTCTGGTAACAAATCAAGAACTGTAAATCACTTCTATCTAAAACATACTATAAAATTTATTAGAGGAAAAACAAAAGAAAACTCCGTTTGTAACGAACTTATTCCCAAAATTCTGAAGATCAAAAATATAACGGATCAATTTCATTGTCGCTTATAGCAGGTTAATATACCTATTATATGTATATATTTGTTCTATGTTATTATAACTAACTGTAAAATAGAAAACTTTGAAAAAGTCTTGTTTCTTTCTTAGGCTCCTCCATAAATTAGAATAAATCTTCCAGGCTTAATTTTCAAATATGTTTTGATATATAAGGACAATTGATTTATTGTGGCTTATCATGCATTTTTTTGGGTTTCCTATGTAGAAAAATAATGAATTAACAAATTTCTCATTCTCGAACTTTATTCCGTTTAAATACATGCGATCATAAATCCGTGCTTTTATTGCAACTTCAATTCATTTAGAGCAGTGGTTTCCAACCTTTTTGTACCTGCGCCCCCCTTGAAACAAAAAAACATTGTTGCGCCCCCTTAATTGTTCTAACATTCTAATTTCATAAACACTCAACTGATACCTATTCGACTTGTTTGGTTTGTATTCGAAAATGATATTTTGGAAACAGCTGCATGCCCCCCTTGCAACAATCCCGCGCCCCCCTAGGGGGGCGCGCCCCACAGGTTGGAAACCACTGATTTAGAGCAACAAGTGAAGGGTTATTAAGAATAATCAGCTATTATATATGAACTACAATATCAGACCAAAAAGTGATATTTAATACTTGAAGATTATATGAATGAAAAAAAAAACAAGAGGAAGAAAGATGAGAAGTTAGGAGAAGATGCCACAGATATTAATGAGGGATGACTAGATTATGTTGGTTGACGATAAAATTGTGAAATTTGGCGTCCCCTTGTCTTGATGTCACCGTCACTGTTTTCCTGTACAACGTTATGTACATTATCTCGATATAAATTACCCAGCTTTAATTACTAACAACGAAGATGGAGATGCTAAGAAGACGGTCTTGTGTTTAATTAGGTACACAGAGAATCAAATTATAAATCATATAGTTGTCGGCACGACTCATAAAACCTGTACGCATATTTTGTGTTTACACTGTATTCATATTGTATATTGTATAGTTTTGATAATTTTTTATATACAGGGTGGCCTCCTTCATCACTAATACCTATTTCTCATAAATGTCCAAGTTTTTATTGGTTAATAAATAACTGATAATTTGCAACAATATTACTATGTTAATTTTTTTTTAATCGATAATCAAATTTATTGACTATAATTCTTTTTTTATTTTTATTTTAACTAACTGTTGATCGATTTTATTATATTTATAAAGAAAATAGTATAATTTCAACTAAAAGTATATATCCGGCAAATAATTTCGTTAACTAGAATATATAAGGGGTTCCTCATGAATATATGTATAACTCTAAACCCTGTTACGTCGAAATAAAATTTTTTATGATAATATGATTGCTGAATATGTTTTATAAATGAAACATTTTTGAGACAATTTTTTGGATAAAATATCTATTTACATAATTTTATTGTGACGGGAAATCGGGATACCGTCATATCATTTCTAATAAATATTTTAAATTCAAAAATATCATCGAAGGATTTTACGGAAAATATCTGCAACAACGTTTTATTATTGTTGTTGTTGTTATTATTATTATTATTATTATTTGACAAACTTAATAGAATTTCAAGTCAAGACTCATAAAATCTGTCGTAAATTTTCAAAAAGTATAAAGACCAAAGAATGCAGAAGACGGTTGCGATAGAAGACTTTACACATGAATATTGCAAGTTAAATCATAAAAATTTGCTACATGCTTACAATTTAATGCTATAAAACGTAAATTGAATACTTAATTAACAATTTATTTTTAATTTATCGCTTAGTTTCCTGAAAAATTAAAGAAATATGTGTGGGCTGGTTTCAAGTACATTATACTTTCAATTGCAGCTTTGTTTGTTTATAATTCCAACAATTATGTTTCAATAATTATTAATAAAGGAGTAATTTCATCGAATTTTCCACTTATAAGAATTCAATTACAATTGAAATTAAATACAACTCAATTTAAATTGTACAATCACACCACCATGAAACCATCTATTACAATAGTCGGATATAGTCAGTCACCAACCGCACGCTTCTTGTAAGTTTTCTTAAGTTATGGAGTTCAGGTGTTCGTCTCTAACGTGGCCCCAAAGTCTGCTGGTTGCCCTTCGACTTACAAAGTTCACGCTTCCTTCCCGGAAGGTGGTCGGAATGGTCTAGAAATGTACTCGAACACGTGAACCAATCAACCAAACATGTGGTCCAATCTGAGCCGAACCAACCACTTGAATCGGTACGAATGCTAAAAAATCATACCAAAATAAAAAATTAAATAGATTAATAATGGTAATAAAATATGTGAAATCGAAATATAATTATTTTGGTTTAATTGATTTGTTTGAATTAACTGAAAATTGGTAGGTGAATGATGGGGCCACATGTTGCGGTGATTCCCGATGGGGAATCCCGGAAATGGTTTAACATCAGACTCGTCTAGTTCGCTTCCTTATACCGATTCCCACGCAAGGGTTCCATCTATGCAAAAACTTATATACACCCTCTTTTAAAATAAAGATGTTTCATATTTTAAAAATGAAATCAACTTCCTAATTCTCACGGTTTGCCATTTCCTACCAGATGAAACTATTAACATTGTTTAAAGTGGCTTGATAATGAAATAAAAAGTTTCTGTGTGGTCTTTAATTGAACAAATAGAACAACAAATTAAGATATTAAATGATGACGAAAACAAAGAGAAAATTTAACTTAAGAAGAAAAAAAATGAGGAAGGAATTTGAAACAAAGATAGTGGAGTTGAAGAGATGTTTTGAATATGAACGAGAATATGCATGTAATCTAGAAAACATCAGGTTTACGTATGGGGACAACTTAAGAAGCTACGTGATCGAAATACAAACGGATCGTTGGCCGGGTTGGTTATAAATTTTCTAGCAAAGACCACTAACATCGACCTTTCGGCTTGGTCAAAGGAAACATTGGTGTAATTAGCACTTCACAAATGAGAGGTCAAAAATAGTGTCCCAATAAAAATGGTTGTTCCTTCATTTGAAATAGGTAAATGATACATATTCAAGTTGTTATCAGTTTCATATAAATATAATAATATAATATAGTTTATGGTGAATTTTCAGTCAGGTATATGAAGTCTTTTTGCAACATTGGGTTGAATAAATGTGACATGTATGAGTGTTTCAAAGCAAACGTCAGTATTAAATTTCAAAATGTTCCAGTGTACGGACAAAGAATTCAATATTTGTCAAGCCCTAGGCTGGCATATGTTGCGCTTCTTATCACATGCATCGTCATACTAAACACAATTTTAGTAGAAAATTTACCAAGAGCTTCGCTCACAATCCACAATATGTGACAGAAATCTATAAAGCTTCAACTTATTACTAAATATATATAGTAAGGGAATATTTCGTTGTAATATTGTGATTTTTATAAGATTTTGAGATTACACACAATTAACAGTAGGATGTAATGGAAACCTAATAAAAAGGGACGAATACAATACACAAAACCCACAACGGAGAGAGAGACCTGGGGATGTAGTTGTTGGATCAACGATGGCTTATATAATTAATCATCGAACTTGCCAGTATTTACAGTACTAAGCGAGCCATCTTAATTTCTAAGATAAATACCTATATTAATTAGATTGCGTCAACAGGAGAAGTCCTATAATTACTTAGGAACGAGACAGTTTTCGTTCTTAATACTTTATCGGTGAACAGCAGTTGCGAATTTGCATAAATAACTCATAAAGGCAGTTGCTTTATTGAAATTTGCTACTACACCTATACCGTTTATCCTTTGAAAATAAATCAGGAAGTAGCGTCGAATTTTTCGTTGAATAAAATCATCGAGGGTGGTAGCGAAAAAAGGGACAGCATCTCTAGAACACATTTTGTCACTTTACTTATCCCCTATTTCAAGGAATATTTTAACATATTTTGCTATTCTAAAAGCCTGCGGTCATTTCAAGGATATTGAAGATCTCTTTCTCCTTAAATCCACTGTATATGTTATGTAGAATATCCCTAAAACGTTCAACTGCCCTCTCTCTTACAATAAAAAATGATCCATATTAAAGACAGAAAATCTATAAAACTATAGAACTACATGTGTGTATGTATATTTTTCTAGATTTTATTTGTGTGTTTTTTTTTTGATCCTGAAAAATCCTGTTAACTGAATTAATTGGCCATGTGGTTGGTGTTATTATTTTTTTGTCTCCACGCGCCAGATATCATATATCCATTAAAATAACAAAACCAATATCAGTTTACGGTCGATCCTATAAACTGTAACCCTTCAGTATTTGACGTTTGTCCGTTGAAGACTATACAATATATGCCCATTCACTCAGCACATATCTCCCTCGAAAACTGAAGGGGAATTGGGCTGGATGGCATTCAATCAGCTACTGTCCCGAAGGGATCGACGAAATTAAGTAACCTTGGTTGCCCACATGTAATTACAACATCACCCGGTACAAATCCACCTCCCCGTTCAATGTCATCTCCTCTGACAGCACCCTAATCACTCCGCCTACGATCAATTACCGAATGCCCGCAGAAATGCCGCGATCCAACCACAAATAGCACCTACCAAATAATAAAATGAACAAGTAGACGAACAAAAATTTATACCGAAATATTTCGTAATGTAAAACTGATCAAGTGAAAACTATATTCTATACCTACAGTGCGATTCGTTGAGGTATCGCTGACAAACCGCGTTATATCCTATTCGGTTCATTGAATAGAGTGCTTTAACTTTACAAGGGCTTACACGCTTAGAGGACAATATAGTATTCAAGGCACGTCCTACACATGTGAACATTTTTGAATGCAATTTCATATACGGAAGACGAATGGCGCCTTAAATGTCGTATAACACTCACGCAACTTGCCAACGTTTTCAATCATTCTAATAAATCGATAACAATCAACCACGACAATCTTATATTCAATCAACAATAAACAATTTTAATTAAAAAGAATTACATTTATTTGACGTAGAAAATGGTGTTATTTACTGTTTTATACCGCCTTTCAGTCTGACTTATATGCCATTCAGACTGTGTAGGTTAAAATTCGTTTTAGATTGAACTGAAAGTTCTCCTATCGAGTTGATAACTTTCAAAACTATAATTCACTTTTACAGATGTTTGAATCTTTATATTGCACAAAAAAAAGTATACATATATCGCAAGTTTCCTTTTTTTAATTGAATGCCGCGAACAGTTTTCGTTAATTTATTATAAAGTTCTTGAGCAGTTACAAGATAATCGTAAGTAACTAAAACTGTTATTGTGATAATCCTAATCACTTTGTACTAATCGTTTTAGGCGCACGCCAATATACCGCCTCTTTCTTCTGTCATTTTTATGATCACCACAACAAGAAGCAGACACTCTTATCCTGCGAGTGTTGCCATAATTTTTTTCTTCTTTCAGGAATTGCTACTCCAACCGGTCGATAAATTCTATGTTTTTTCCGTACTTTTTCTTTCCGAAATTTGTAAATCTGTTTAAAATTAATGACAGGGAAAGTTTAATCATAGTACCTTACCGTACCGTTCCCATTTATTTCATAAATGGGGGTGTAAAGGTCGCTATATATACTTGTAATTGTTACGCAACTGGGCTAAGATAAAAGGTCGGGTAGTGATAAAACTGTTATCACTAGTTTTAGTTAAATTTGTAGTTATTGAAATTTGAAAGTGTTAGGTATACCTACCTATACTTTTTCAAATATTTACCCAGAAGGGTGATTGTATAATGTATCTGTTTGGCTTTGGGGGGTAGTTCTGGATTTGAACAATTTAAAATGATGTTGGAACGATAGTATAAGATTCACCTAAAAGTTGTTGTATTGTAACGTCTTTTTTTTGGGTGAATACTTGAATAGTAAAATCAAAGAAATGTAATGAAATGTATATGTGTACGGTTAGCAGCGGATATATAACGATGTTATCGAACCTACTGATTTGCTAGGGTGGAGACCCTTATTGCTTTGTTCTCACTTTTGAATCTGGGGTGGTCTACCACTGATAACCGAAAGCCAGTATTACATTTCGGATACCCCGTTCACCCTGTCTTAATTTACATATCTGTTCAATTCTGTCACGTCAATCTTTTCTTGGACAATCATAGATAGATATCGATAATATTCAATAGGGTAGGTACATTGGAAAAATTCTCGTTTTTTAAACAATAATTCGAGGATATCGTGAAATTTGAAACGGATAATACAAGACTATGAATACGTATGTTGATCGTGGGATTACAATACAAAATGCTTCCATTCCATTCCATCATTAGCCATTAAGGAGATGACAACAAGACCTGATGCTTTTGTTGTTTAGGTGTATTGTTTTCCTTTTTCATCTAAAATTAAAAAGAAAAAACACAAATGAACTTTCTTGACTTTTCCAATATTGGTATAAGAATATGTGAAAACATGTTGTATTCCTATAACAAAATAAATGTTTGTTTTTATAGGTAAATTGATATATTTGTTGAATTTGTAGTACAATCTAAAATACATAGAATAGTTAGCATGGCCTATTGCCAAATCTGTGTCTGCAATATGAGTCGACAAAGGGTAACTAATATGGTTTTTGCCGCCCCTTCGCCACTATTCAAATAGATAAGGGTAGATTCAAAGCTTCTCCTAATTATATTATATCAGAGGGGTCATATATCAAACCGAAATTAACCAAACGGTAGTACTGATATCGTCTTCACCTTATACTTCCTTCATTTGCGTATCGGATAACTTAAGAATAATCGGAATATAATAATAATAATAATAATGGATAGTGTAATTTTTGATCATTTTCGTTAATAATTTTAGTTGTGAGTGAAAATTCGAAATTCATGTAACAAATTAATAATTGTAAATAGGCGTATTGTGATATATTATGCATTCAGGGAAGATATAAATGACCGTTGTCCAAGGAATTTCAACTATTCGCTTAATTAAATTTAGGGGTATTAATGTTAACGGAACTTCTAGGGCACCCTTTATAGAATACATAGTAGCGAAACATGAAGATTGTTATACCAGTTATGAATAATAACATTTGAAATACACTAATGTTGAAACTTTCCTAAATTTTGATTGAAATTCTGAAAATATGAAAAAGGATCATTCACGAACCTGTTTAGATGAATCAGAGTGAATATAATAGGTTGACTAATAAAATAAAGCATCCCATCTGGGAGTTGAGCGATGATAACCCGAGCAATTGTTGACCGGGAGCTGAGGGCTGTATATATATGTCTCTGTAAGCTATATTCTGACACTACCAATTACATTAGTCCTGCAATTCTACATCATCATCGCTCAGATGCACCACTTCTCCCAACACGATCCAATTTACCACAATTATATCTTCTCTTTCTTAACCGCAAACAGGTGATCATAAGTCTATGACTTACATATAAATCAATAATAATACAATCCGAATCCAACCCTTTTCTATTTACTTTACAACCTAATTTAAACAAATCAGTTTTTGGATGAATTCAATTCAAGAGGGTGAGAGAAAAACAAGTATATAGATATATTTTACGATAAAAAAGAGGGTTACTTTTTAAATTTTGATTTTTGTTGCAAACTATAAGATAGGGGGTGCTGAAGTAGCAGGTGTTCTTTGCGCGTAATTAAACAGTGACGTCACATTTTAATAATCATAGAATAGGCATTGTGAAAATACAATGGTCATTGACTATGTCTGTATATGTATGTGTGAGGGGAGTAGTCGAAAAAGTACATGAAACGTGGCGGACCGCAACAAAACCAAAAGAGGGTGTGTTGTCCTGTATGGTTTAATAGAGATTTGCCATTAGATATTTCATATGCGGCCGGCATTGTTAGAAGATATCACCGTCCCTTTCCAGACGACCGCCCTTTTATCAACATCATAAAAAGTCAATAGGGCTCTCTTAGATCCTAATACCATTGAAGCTCAACCAGCCTAATTACATACAACTAGATATTACATTTCAATCAAACTGCACATATTATAGGCATATCGGAAATTTTTATCTACCCTTTCAGTGACTGCTCGCTACCATTGAAAAACGTAAAATTTCAACGATAATCACATGAGAAACTTGAAAACAAAAATTACGAGTCAAGAGTTGTTATAAAGAGAAATGGAAAACTTATTTTTTTTAAATTATAATCGGGCTTAGAATAACATGGAATATATTATTATATCCATATTTGTATGTGGATGGTACTGCAAGAATCTGGCTTGGAATTTCGGCTTTACAAGGGTGCACCTTGGTGGGGAAGTTTAATTTGGAAAATGTCCAACGGGGCACAGATGGGCTTCTGTCAACGTTAAGAGTGGCTCATTGGTCATAGCGATAAATGACAATAGCAATCAACTAAATACACTGCAATTAACAATTGCCACAATAACAGCAACAACAAATAAAACTCTGTCGGAATATTTTCTATGATATTTTCTTTAGAATTTTGCTAATAGAAATTCAAATTATTATTAATTTCCGTATTTTACGCAATTATAATAAATGTTTAAGAAATTCCTACAGTTGTTGATAAGCGAAAACGAAACATCGTCATGTTATCTACAATATTTTTTCTTAGTCAGAGATAACTTATCGTTTTCATAAAAACTCCCCAGGGTTAAAGTTGACGATAAATTTTTGATAAAAATGGAATATTTCAAATTAGAAACTTCGTAAAATGTTCTCCGTATATCACATACCCTTACTAGAAGTGGAGAGAAAAAAAAATACTGAAGTATACGACAAAAAAAAAAACAAGACTCCGAAACAGTTCCGATCCTGTAATTATCTTTTATGGACTGATACGTTTGGAGAAATGAATTAAAAAGCAATACATATAGATCTGAACAGTTCCTCCCTAGAGTGATAACTGTCCGACTGGTCCTTTGCCTTTAGGGCTGTTGTGTTCGGTGATTTGTCATAGGAAACTCAAAATACAATTAGGATGCCATCCGCGATTATTCACATCGAAATTCATCACCATTTCTCTTGTTCTCTCTTTCTCTCATTCATTATAATCCCGAACTTATTCTAATTTTTGCTAATTCGCCCCTTCTATATAACACCCGGACAACCTAATAAAATTATCAACAAAACACTGTTTTACAGGCAATTACAGATAGCTATCGTACTATATACAAGCACAGTTTTATTACAGTGCCATCCTGAAATTATTTGTATGGCGAAAATTGTTAAAAAAAACACAATCCTTAATAAATAGAATTATTGAAATACGTTTAATCAAATTTGAAGCTCTAGAGACGTGATTTAGAACTTCCAGCAATGATATTATAAAAGTTTTGTTATATCGGGTGTCCCACTAAAGTGGTGCCTGCTCGTATTTGTCTAGTATTGAATTATTTTATTTTAAAACAACCAAGAATTTCAAGAAGCTTAACGGAAATCTATTTATATGTAATCTAAAGGATAATAATTTCAATCAAACTATTATTATTGTAGATATTTTCAACAGATATTTATGAATTTTATTAGAATTATAAATTCCATTAAACAGTATATAATTTCCGGTAGATAACTGTATAAATTAATTGAATAATGATTTAAGCTTCAAGCACAGGTGTACTTTGAAAATTTTTAACTATTATAAATGTTGTGTTTCATATAAAACGATAAAATGAAGTAATTGCCAACATACGTTCCATAGAAAATAACTATAATAATAATACAGAAAGAGAAGTAAAGAGGTAGAAATTCTGGTTGTTTTAAAGATAGGTTATGTTTAAGTTCTTTAGATAATATCTCTAGCATAAGACATATTGCCACTAGATAGCAGTACAATAGCATGTTATCTTCTGTATGTATATACGCTCGTATAACTTCAAACAAGGGCTGTGTACCAAATGCGGTAAAGCTCTATAAAAACAGGATTACAATACCATTATATCCTCAATTTGCCAGTTTCATTGAAATGTAGAAGTTTTCTAATAATAATTAAACCATTTAAGTTTGATTGAAACTCTAATTTCTAATTTATTGAATCAAATATAGAAGAAAATAACTGATCTGTATTGTTACGGTTACTAATAAAGTATTTTATTTCGAGAAATGGAACACAGCCAGATTCCAGTAAGGTACATACTTTGAACGTATTCCACAAGAGTAGTCTAGATCTGAAGATCGTAAAACATACAAACGTATTGTTTAAATGTAAAGTATACATACACAACAATCGTCGACAAAAGCTTTAGTCGCCAGATGAGAAACCGAAGATTTAATCAAATTACCAGCACGCTAAAAGTCCATCAAGAAAAAATTCTTTGCAAAAAAAACACTAATTCTTTACGATGCGAGTTAATCTAGTTCGCTGGAATGTCTCATTAATAATTAATATTAAATTTCAGTCAAGTTCTTAGATATTGCCGAAAAGGCCAAACCAAATTAGAGTAGAAACACTGATTAGGTGGGTAATTAATGGGTCACAAGACACCAGCCTTGTTAACGCATAGGGATAAATGGCATTGTCGTCATATTCTAAGGTTTTTGATCAATTATGTAGAATATCCTGAAATTGGTGCAACTTTTTTTTTACTCTAAACGAATAGTAGAAGGTTCAATAATTAAAATTTTATTGTTGGGACAAGTTTGAGAAGTGAATTTTATGCTTCGTAAATTTTTAACCGTGAATCTTGATGTATTAAAATTGCGAAAAATTTCAAATTGCCAACTAAGGCATATTGTCAATGTGACGTGGTAAATGTCGGTGGTTCGAGGTGTACATGTGTTTATAAGGCAATTGAAATAAACGTAATAAGAAGTAATCGGTCCTAATTGAGTCTGTTGAAGTAAACAAGCTGTTGTAAATTGTACGTAATGCGTGACGCCATTTAAATTAGGAAACAGATTTAGCCAAAGTTATTTATGTTTTTAAGTAATCTTATCATCTCAAACGAAACTAAACCGAGCATTAAATCTGGTGGAGGAGACAAAATGAATTAAAATGAAGTAGAGAAGCACCAAGCGGCAAGTTAATTTTGCATTCAGTGCGAATATGATCTGGCGTCTTTTCTTCTTTAGAAAATGAGGAAGGAAAGTTTCGGCTTATCTGGTCTATTGTGTTGAGAACTTCCATCAGGAGAGTCCTATAAAGAAACAATACTTCATCGGGCAAAGTCCTGGATACGCTTAATTGGAAAATCAGACAGGATTCAACATTTTAAATATTCAGAGGTGGCCAAACAATTTAACATATCTAAAACATAAATCTGAAAATATTTCCAGCATAACCAGGTTGACATGTGACACATGCCTAGCCACCGTGGGAACTTCTGACCGACAGACATTCTACCCTCTACTACTAAAATGCCACCCTAAACATTCCGATACTAATTACAAAACAGGTCGCGACGCCTACCGGACCTTGATCAATTCATTAAATTTTCGTTACGATTGTTTTCAATACCTAAAGGGATCAATTTCAAATGTTATATTGAAAAATAAAAAAATATATACATTTCAATTTTAATCTACCTATAATAAAAAAAGGATCGCTATTCACAATCCGGGTTGGGTAACAAAACTACGTGAAATTTGAGAAATAGATATTTTTACACCTTCTGCAGTAAGTGGCTAGTCCTTTATAAAATGCTAGTCAAGATATGGGGCGTTATGGGTTATATGGGTTAACCGTGTAGGGTAGTAATAAATTAGAAACGTGATATTTTTCACTGTTTACGTTTGGTGGTTCGTTTTCTAAACTAGACCTGTTCAAGATACTATTCTTTTGGATTTTTTATTGTACTACAACACCATAAGCACAAACCGGTGGAAGAAATATCCCAGTTCTTGAAATTTTGTACAACAAACGACAACTTGTTTGAACATAATCCCATAGGTTTTCTTTTATTACTATGAAGAAATAAAAAGAAATAGAAACAAGGGCGTTTTCATCACTAAAACAAAAACCACCTACTTTCCAATTTTTCAATCAGTTACATACAACTGAGAAAACTACAGTGCGTCCCATTTTTGCACAAAATATACCTAGTAGGGCTAATATAACTACTTGCCGCCGAACAACCTTCGTATTACGTGACTAGCCAATTTGTGGTTCAACCCACAAATTATTAATCATGTGACATGAAATAGATATAAATAACGTTGTGTACTGAATTTTCTGAACAACTACAAGCCTTTTCTTATATTAAATTAAATTCTTTTAAATGAATTGTTTAAAACTTAAAATAGTCAACAGTATGGGAAAACACGTTCCAACAGCGGTCGTGTAGTTGATTATTGTTTGGAGTTTGTTGATTTCTGATTGGCCATCCATTTATATATTGGATCGAATTTGTGCATTGTACTGTATGTACTATATAGAATATTTAGTATACATATATCCATATAAAATACCCTTACAAGCTTGAATGTATTTGTGGCAAGTCTAAAAGTGGAACATATTGAGAGGTAATCATAGTCGGGTAAAAGACCTAAGCTACTTACCATAATAGAGTTAACGCGAATGCACTCCATACCACCCCCAACAGGAGTTTACTTGTAAATGTCGGATTAGCGCATTAACATTTATGGTAGACAGATTTTGAATGAGTGCAATGATGGGCATGCGTTGTATATGTGTTATATGTATTAGATGTTCTTGTTGAAGCGTCATACCGTAACAATTACTCATACGCCTCGATAAATGTTTCCAGCAACCCTCAACCGATCTAAATTTGCAAATAACGGACAATAATACAACCCTCGTCAACATAATATGGTTGTGGAAAAATTATTGAAAATTATATCATATGAGATATCTCTGAAATATTAGCTGATATTTTTAATAATAGACTTTATGAATAAAATTTTGATAGCCTCTGGATTAATCTTGATGATTCTTGAGAAGTTAAAACGGCGTACTAATGCCACTCGAAAATGATCCTACATAGAAATAATCGCTATCGAACGTATAATACAAATCATAAACGTTCGTCAATAACATTAACACATAAATTGTATACTAACAGGATATTAAAAAATGAAAGGAAATTGTTAAAATTTGACAATAATTAACGAAAACAACTTGAAATTCTATATCACCTTAGTGAATGTCGAACAATTTCTTTTGTTACAAATTCAGCAACCTCCGGCCATGATTTGTTTGAGGACTCATCATTGCAAGAACATAAAGGGGCTTGTTTGGCACACTCTGTTATTTGGGATGCATGTAGTGGATAAAATCACGCCTTCATAAAGGTTTCCAGTAGAATGATATTAAGAGCGCAATTTTATTATAAGGAGGGGTGCCAAAAATTGACAAATTATTATCAATCGATATGTACCTATTACCTATGGATGGAATAATCATAAATTTTATAATATTTATCTATTTAATGTTTCTATACAATATTTGTCCAGGACCTATCGTCGTCAGATCAAAACATTAAAATAACCATTCAGTGATGTCGGGTCATTCATATTTGTAGGTCCTTGTTTGAGATAACCCCCAAATAATTTCTATAGTGTTTAATGACAAAAGGATTAGGTGCGTGCTCCGAATATGTCAGGTGAGGTGAAGGCATTACAATAGCAAAATTTCATGGCCCTTAGTATAGTAACCCTTCCTCTTCATCTGCATGTTTTGCTATTCTTTGGCTTTGTGGGTACAGATTAGGTGTTTAAAAGTTATTATGCCAGTTTTGGGTCGGCATATATAGATAAGCGGTTGAGATGGTTGATCTTATGGCACACGACTTCCTGTGATTATTTATCTCAACAAAAAAATACATCGATGAATAATTTTATGCAGAAATCTAAATAAAGTTTCCATATAAGTTGAATATATTCGTTAATCCAACAGGTTTTCTGTTGTAATTTTTATTTTCGATTGACAAAATTATTTGAATAAGAAAGTGAAAGTCGAGTTTTTTTTTAGGTAAATCGTTTTATTGTAAATATTAATAAAACACAAAAAATCCGAATGGAATATTGTCAAAAATGAATGAACTTATTGTTGAAATCATCAATTATACCAATATTATGATTTTTTTTATTTCAGTTGTAATAATTTTATTTGTGTTGGTTAGGGAGTGTAAGATTTTTACTGGAAGAAAAAAGGTGGTGACAGTTGACAGTAATGTAAATCCCAATGTCTTGTTCACACACTTACGTATTCCCTTGACAATATTGTCTATATTGTTTTATCCTCCGGTGAAATTACTAGACAAAGCTCGTTGTGGAAACAAAAATTCGTTTTGTTAGTTTAAACAATTGTGCCTGTTGTGTTCTTTTACAATTGTTTCAATAATTGTTGGTTAATATTCAATAAATATTGGCTAAGATTTTTTGAAAAAAAGAAGAATTTTTAAATGAATTATTAATGTAAGGTTTTTATAAGGCGAGTTATGTGAGTAAGTTGCACATCAAGGGCTAGGGTCAATGTGTTGTGTATTTTGGGATATTTGTAATCGAAAAATGTTGAATAAGGCGCGAGTGGCGACGACTAATTGTAATTTTTTATTGGCCGGGTGGAGAGCACAGTGCAAGAGAGCTGACGTGTGGTCACATTCGAATCGCACTCGTCGCTGTACAACAAATAGAGGCTCGGTGTAGTTTTGGAGTCACTGGAGTACACAAAGTGAGAATCGGTCACAAGAAAGCCTTCACTACTGCGAGCCGTAGAACGGTACAGCACGTAGTTGATAATCGTCGACGATGGGTAGCGTCTAGCGGGGGAGGCGGCGGCCCCCACCCCTCCTTCGGAACGCCCCTTGGCCTATCGTGACCCGGCTGTGAACCAAGGACCTCCCCGAACCGCCCAGGCCAAGTCGGTGTCGGGCCCGAGACCGAAAGGTCACTAGTAGAGGCTAGAGTGTGCCGTGGGGTTGACCTATCACCTCGAACGCGAGATACGTGCTCTCCGCTACGAATGCGACATCAAGTGCAAGTCCAGGAGTTTGTGATCTGGTGAACTCGGTGCTTCGGTCATGTGTGTGTGAGTGGACGTGGAGTGTCCGGACTTCGCCATGGCCCTGGTGGCCAGCTCTTGGCGCGAGTCCTCGCTCGTCAACCCTATTCCTGCCACCCTGAATTCGCTACCGAACGGTTTAAATCCACTGCCGCCGGCGGCCAATTTGACCGCCTTGCCGGCGAACATCAACCCCATAGCTCTGGATAACCAGGAGTTATCGTTAATCAACCGCCAGACGCCCTCGCAAAATTCACAAAACAGCGCGACAAGTCAGGACAAGAACCAGAATATTGAGTGTGTCGTCTGCGGGGACAAGAGCTCGGGGAAACATTACGGCCAATTCACGTGCGAAGGTGAGCGCCCCGCTACCCTCAATTAACAAATCTCGATACCATCCGGAGCTCACCCGAAACTCATCCATATTCAACATTTATGCTAATTTTTACAACTCCTAATTTCTCTTCATGCTTTGATTAATCAAACTAACATTACATTCACACTCACAACTTACGACAACTTTCACGTATGAAATCGAAAAACTATTCTTTTAAACATTCGCCACATACCTGGCCTGACCTGACCCACATCCAACATACCAATCCCACCGATAAAAAGCACTATGTCAAAACTACTTAAAAAATCTCCACAAAACACCTTAATCCCCACGAAGCACTAAACAAAAAAATTAAATAAAACTGTCACCTATACGACGTTTAATTTACATAATTTAAATAATACCCACAATCGTAAATCACACCTACGCTAAAGGGCTATCATATAGTATTTAAAACAAGAAAACCCTAAATTTTTAGGCATCACCATATTATTTTTGATAATAAATTTTATAAAATTCAACACACATCAATTCAAAACATTTGTAAAAATATTAAAATCTTGTTTAAATTTCTCTTTTCCAATAAAATTATAAAACTGTTTAACATGTGTTAAAATAATGATACATTGATAAATATGGTCCAAAAGGGTCAATCATTATCAAAAAAAGAGCCACAAAGGTCTAGGCCGTATTATTTTTATACCGATATAATATTTCCTCCATTTATTTTTAAGAAACAATAAAATTAAGAACTATTATCAATAATGGTAACCAAGGGACGAAATATTTTAAAAAACTCCATTCTCTACACTTTTTTCTGAATTGTGATACCACTAACTTATTTCACTGAATAATACACATCTGATATTATCTACTCAACTAATTATAAAAGTAATTAAAATAATTGTGGTAGTGTCAGTTCGTTCACATTTTCTACAAATCATAATCTTCTACACCAACGCTTTTTTTTCCCGAATGAAAATTTTGCGGAAAAACAAGTTCCTATTATAGATATGTTGAATTTATTTGAAAATAGTCTTATGGAAATAAATAATTAGTGTCGGTTAATTAAGTGTAACCAAGACGGCATATATGATGTGGTAAATGGGGGTCAATGTTGGTCAGCCTTTGGAACGTTTTAATTGAGAGAAAAAAAGGGAACCACCTGGCATCTATAAATCGGGTCTGGGTTCAACATCGGTTTTCACGCCCCAAAATCCGTATAATTGTACAACTTTTAAATGCAGATTTATGCCGAATTTTCGAAACGAATCTCTTTTCTTCTTTCATTCTCTCCTATTTTTTTTTTTTGTTATTTCGGACAATATATAGTAATAAAATACATGATGAAGTCATACAAAAGGTACAAGAAACCTTTCTTATTATAAGTATTAGGATTAAAATCAAAGTAAAATGGTAGGAAGTTGGTTGTTTGTGTTGAAATGCATCAATTAGGTTTCTAAATACAAAAGAGCGCATGTGTATATGTGTGTGTATTTATAATCACGATTAAAATCCACCCTTATTTAACGATGATTTTTATCATCGGCAAAGACAAAATATATAAAAAAGAATATAGACATCGTTATAGTCCCTGTGTTGAGATTTTGACAGCCCTTTAGGGAATATAGAAGAAAAATGAACCTTTATAAAAACATTTCAGTCATAAAACTATAAAAGAATTTGAAGGAAATACACGTATGACAGACGAATTATTACAGACGATTATCTCGACGGAACTTCACCACTTTAAAACTTTCACTTTTATTGATTTTTCTATACAAAACAAACTAATAATCAATTGTTATAGTAATATCAACTTGTATTAGAATATTTATTTGTATTGAAATTTGATGTAGGTGGACATGAACCCCACACAGAGGCGCTTAAATCAACAATAAAATCATTTATTGTTGATATTTCATGATTAATGAATTTAACAATTATTATTATTATTATTAATCCTATCTACTTTTTTTTGTTTGTTGGTGTGTATTTGATGAGAATTGAACTGTCGAAATCGATTTGTTCAAGTTGATATTATAAAATATTGTTCTTAAAAATGTCTGTTGCACAAAATACAATAATGCCTCGTCAGCTCTCTTGCATGATAGGTGAATAACTGTTCTTGATGTTACAGGTTGCAAGTCATTTTTTAAAAGGAGTGTTCGAAGGAATCTAACATATTCGTGTCGAGGAAGCAGGAATTGCCCCATCGACCAACACCACAGAAATCAATGCCAATATTGTCGTCTGAAAAAATGCATGAAAATGGGAATGAGAAGAGAAGGTAGGCAAAATTTTCATATAAACATATCACTTATTGTATAATAAAATGCAATAATTACCGAAATAAACAAGTATTTTGGATAATTATAACTAAGCCTAAAGTACTTGATTGTATTTATATTGTTTACAACTAGTCCAGTTGTAACTACATCTGGAAACGCCGGAAGAAGGGATGCATTCCCCTTGTATTTTGAAAAATGAGCAATTTTACAATGTTCTTAGCTTTCTCTACCATTTCCTGTAACACAATCCCGATAATTTTTAACGATATTATAAATTCGCATAAAATTGTCTGTTTTTTTTTCGGGAGATGTGGTGGTGTTTGGTGATGCAGGTGACTGTTTCAACCCGTTGATTTACATTTCAATAACTTTTTTTTGGGTTAGCTTAACGTTAGTTGTTTGGAATTATCCACAAAGTTAATATTGCCAAGGGTTTCCTCGGTCCAAGATCGTATGAAAATATTTAGGCTTTATATATTTATAACGGAGAGATTGGTCGACTGGGCAAACCAGCGTTATCCCTATTCTTGCAGATGATTGATCGATTTAATATACAAATACTTGACCGTAAGGTCCAACAAAGGGCCTTTCTCGTACCTAAAAGATCGTTTACCGCTTGCATATATTAACGACTGACTTAAGATTAATGGTCGTATTGGTCAGTTCTCTATATGGGAAAATATTCACATCAATTGCAATACAAACATCCAGTACCTGGTGTCACTATTCGCAATTTAAATCACCCCGACTATATAACAAAGAATATGTTTTAAAATCTCCCTATTCTATTGTTATATAAATAGATATATACATAGAATACATATACACATCTATCTAAAATCTATCTGTTTAGTCCGCAATATTGACGGGAAAACCCATGCAAATCTCTGCTGGACATCTTTAGGACATTCATCTACAAAAATAAGTAAGATTTTTTTTATTTATTTCATTTCTGTCCTGAAGGCAAATTATCTTCCCTTTGAAAACTAACAATCTTTCAATATTTATTAATTAAAATTTCAAATAAAAAAGAAACTGATCAAATTTTCATAGAACATGATTAGAAAAAAGACTGTTGTGCTTTTCAGAAGGAAGGAAATATTCGTTTAAAAATAATTATCTAAATCCGATGTGAAACAATCTCTTTTATATCTATCTATAAGGATAATTTTCTGTTATAAATATGCGGTATAATATTCCTGAGCAACAACAAATCGGTGGGGTCGGTAAACCGGAACCGTGATAGCGAGGATTACTGGCATATCCTTTTAATAATAGCATTTGACAAAACCATACATAACGAGTCAGGTAGAATAGAGGTAAAACTAGTTTTATGAAGGGTTCGACAAAAGAGAGAAAAAGAGATAGATAGACACCTTGCAATAAGGGTAACGGATAGATGACCAGTGTCCAGTAAATATTATGTAAATCAGTCTTAGGGTAAGAAAGAAGGGACTTATTCAAATTGTCCGAATCTTTCGTGGGAACCAGTACCATCAAGGATTACATGAGTCGTTTTCTATATACTGTATAAGAAATATGGTTTGTGACAAGTATTATTGCAAAAATTCATCCGTAACATAACGTCCCCAACATGTATGCATAGCATTATAGGCAATAAAATCAATCCAGGACTGGATTTAGGATATATGTTGATATGCTACAATAAAAACCGTCACATATGTGTTTACGTACATTTAGATGGAACTGATTTTGTTAGTTGTAGGTATATTTTTTCGTTGCTGTTTTGTCTGGTAGCATGTAGCGTGTGCCTATTGTGATAAACAAAACGGTTCCTTTGTGGTTGTTAGACACCTGCGTTCTACCTGAAGCTGATCTGGACCCTTGAACCATTTAAAAAAAAAAGTGTCAAAACGCGTGCTGTTCAATTAACCGACAGTTAATTATCCGAATAGTCAAAACAAATTTCAATTATTTTAATCATAAATTTCCAAAACTAATTCAGTTAACCAGTCAGATTATTCTTAGAATATCATTGACGTATCGCTGCTCAAATTGATATTGATTGAATCAATGTTGAGAAAATATATATATATAGTTTGATTGGATAGATATGTATCGTGATGAAGAAAAGGATTGATATTTTCAAATGGAACTTTTCTTGTTATAGATTTTAGTTGGAAATAGCAGAATTGTTGTGGATATTTTTGTGTATAAGCACACTGTATGAAAGTTTCATGGTCGAAATGTGTTTCGTAGAAACGGGGACCATTAGTTTTCTGACATGAGGAAGACCGTGGGACATAACAGACAGTAATCTTGTGTACAGTACATTAATTTAATTATAGTAGCTGTTCGAGGAATATGTTTTCTTTCTGGTTCTTATTTACTGTAATATTTTACCAGAACATGGTTCATAAACGAGAAATTCGAGCTGTAGGGCGACACCGCGATTATATGTATGTTTTGTAACCAGGGGTCAACTCATATACCAAGCTGAGCTATAAAATACTCAGACAACCTTTCTGTTTTAAATGACATCTCACCGATGGAGTTTATTATATGCCGACACCACCAGCCATTTTCACTCCTCGTTGACTTGTCAGTCATAACTGATTTACAAAAATCAAATTGGTTATTAATATTTGCGTAACACATCTAACTAGTTCAATTTAAAATCTTCAAAGGGCCACATTCTTTCACGTATCCTACTCCAATTATAGATGCTAGGTATACTTTACCTACTAGGATGGCAATAGTAACCAAAACCATAAGACGTTTTATCTTCAAGTCAGTTAAATAAAATTCAACACAAACTGGTTGCTGATTAGCATTTTAACCATATAGGTGTTTGTTTGATTAGTCAAATTAACTATTTTGTTTTGACCTAATAACCTTTTCTTTATATTTTGTCGAATTTGGATTTGTTGGTATATTGCACGTGAAAATGTTTTTGCGTGGAAGTCGGATTATAATTCTGATTCTTAGGTTGCTATGCTGAATGTGGTTATCGTGGGAAATGACCTTACCTGACCCTGACCCTGTAGCCTTACCAAGCGAGCAGCGACCAGAGACCAACACCGAACAACGATGGTACTCTACAACGAACAACTTACATACATAACAATAAAAAAAGTCACAAAAATTCAAGAAAAACTAAAATAAACAACAATCATGTTCCTATTAGTATATCTATTAAATTATAAAATTATATGAAAGATTAAAGCTTTCCAGGACATTGATGCATGCTGTTGACTAACACCTATCAGTCATGTTTACTTGTAGATTTGTGACATTTTCAACTATTAATACCCAATACAATAACGTGTATGTCATATGTACATATATAAAAAAAATTTTTTTTGAAAAACTTGAACAGCAATCAATGTTAATTCAAACGTCACGGTTTATATAAATGATCTTAGACAGCCGTGGAGCTTGATTAATGGTGTGTTATTCGTTATACGTTATGGTTCTTGAGATGCTGATGGACTTTGATATCGACCAACAACCACAACTATCTCCCTATGTACCTGTTTCTTGTCCATTTCGACTCCAAAATCATGCGATCATCATAATGATTGTATGTAAGCAATAACTGCTATTTTTCGAGAAAATATCAATAGATACCGCACTAAATACACCTTGAAGTGTGTCAAAATATAATTTTTATTCTTATCATTATTATTATTATTATTGGGTTTTTGGGGGAAAAAATCTCGCATTCCAAACAACTAGACATATATAATTTGCAGTAAGAACCTGTTTTTCAATTTGTTACCATCTCATCTTTACTGCAAATTAACTTTGGCAGTAAAACACAACCTTCGAAAAAAATATATAATAATATTATCAAAATAAAAGCAACAATAGGAGTGAAAAGGGAAAAACGTATCTACCAAACAACGTTCCTTTTGTTAGTTAGTGACGGTGGATTCTTTTCTTACACCTTATCCGATAGTCTTCAAGATTACATGTCTAATAGTCTATAATGAAGAAATTAATTGCCCATAGCGGCGTTAATGAACCTAAAATTCGATGTTGAAAAATCAACATTGTCCGACATGTAACATGTGTGTGTTTAGGTCAACATTGCCAAATTTGGATATCATTATATATTAATGAAATACTCAATGCGAACGGAATTGAATCAACGAAATTCTCTAGATTATTGACATTCTTTAGTAGTTTTTTTTTAATTATAATTACAATAATAATAATAATTATCATTACTATTATGGTTATTTATTTAAAATTTACGTAGTTATTCCAGAATGGTGAGTTGCGTTTTTAAAACACTTAGATGGAAAGTATATATATATTGATAATTCATGATTTTGTTTACATCCTTTAAAGAGGTCTTTAAAAGGTTAAATTTCATTGTTAAAAAGAATATTTAAATTAAAATGATGAAATAAATTTGAATTTTGTTTATAGAAATGTTTCTATTGTGATTTATGCTACCTGTATGCAAATTTCAAATAGAATTAATCTGATATTCAAAGGGGTGAAAACAAGCCACCTGTCGCATATTTAGTTGAACACAACATTTTAGATAAGGATTTAGCCAGTGATTTAATCTTGTTTCCGTTCAACACATCCGCACTAAACTATCAGACATATCCAAGTTATACTTACATATACAATATATACAGGTGTCCCACGAACACACCTATCTTGTCTAATTATTTATTATCAGTATCTATAAAATAAACCGCGATAAAAAGAATTCCTTTCACAAAAATGCAAATTAAAGCTAAGAGTATATGTATTTCATTAACACTGCAACTTAAAAATGAAGTAAATACAATACATTTTATTGGGACACATTGTATATAACCTAAATATTTGGTCAAGAATACAAAATAATTTTTTTTAATGATTTTTGTTTTTTCTTATATGGAAATTTTTCAGCCGTCCAACGTGGTAGAGTGCCACCCTCTCAACCAGCCCTTCCCGGATTACCAAATCAATTCTTGAATTCAACCGATTCAGTAACATCATCATTAAGTAATCACACATACCTTAGCAGTTACATATCGTTATTATTGAGGGCTGAACCATATCCAACTAGTCGGTATGGTCAATGTATACAAGCAAACAATATTATGGGCATAGAAAATATTTGTGAATTAGCAGCACGTTTATTGTTTTCTGCTGTTGAATGGGCCAGAAATATACCGTTTTTTCCTGACTTACAAGTCACAGATCAGGTAATTTTTTTGTGTTTTATTTCTTTTAATAATTATAATTGATGGTTAATTGTTGTTTTTTGTTTCGTGTTTAATTAATTTACAGGTTGCTCTATTACGACTAGTATGGTCGGAATTGTTTGTTTTAAATGCCAGCCAGTGTTCGATGCCTCTTCATGTAGCCCCATTGATAGCAGCTGCTGGTCTTCATGCTTCACCCATGTGTGCTGATCGAGTCGTACAATTCATGGATCATATTAGGATATTTCAGGTAATTAATTTGAAAAAAAATGAAAAAAAGACAACAAAAATAATAAATACACATTATTTATTATTCGTTATCTATAGGAACAAGTTGAGAAATTAAAAGCACTCCATGTCGACTCTGCTGAATACTCTTGCCTTAAAGCTATAGTACTTTTTACGACTGGTAAGTTTAAATTTATTGTTTTGTCCTATTTTAAATCGGGAATTGATCTTTTGTATATGTGAACGACCGTATATTGTCTGGTATTTTCGCAACAAAGATAGAATATTATGATAGTTGCTGCACCGATAAACAATGCATTGTTAAAATTGTCTCTGACGTTGGTCACCATTGTGGACTCTTGCATTATCAGTTCTTCCTGTGTTCACCTCTCCTTCACCGCTACCACCCTCTTCAATACAAACCCTTTTCGTTACCTTCATACAATCATATACCACTATCGTGTCCTTCTAATCATTTACCTACCTTGTAAATAGACTGACTTGTGTTTGACATCAATAAAATCTGCTTTCAAACACTGATAACTGCCTAATTAATCTATAACAAACGATTGGCATCAAATGATAACGTTAACAAAATTCCAATGTCACGTGATATTCGATAATTTCTCTATACCGTTATTCTAATTTTCTGAAGTTTCATCAATATAAAAATTGTCAATTAAATAGTATTCTATGTTAATATAAATGGAAAATAACGTCATTTATACATATAACGACCAAATGTGAATCCTTAGTAATCGAACATATCAAACAACTAGGGCCAAAGGTTATCTAAAACTTTTTTAGTGGGTCAATTTGAAAATTGGCATATCATCATCATTATTATTTCTAGATGTAGGTTGCTAAAATTTTAATATCTAAAACCTATACAGTATTTTTCTTATTTAAAGTGTTTAACAAAAGCACATCTTCACTATATTGTGGTTAAACATTTAATTTGTTGAATGGGTGTGTTATTAAAGTTAATAAAACATCATGAGAATTATTTCGTTCTCCGCGATTCCACCAAAGAATACAACCAGTTTAGTGAAATCTAGTTGCATTTACTGTCGTTTCTAATTAATTTTTAAAATTAAAATCGAACTTTCTAAGAAGAATTTTGACAGAGTCTAAGAACCAAGACCGATGTTGTACAATGTGATCAAGTCTTCTCGTGTGTGAAGTTGGTAAGCAGGTTAGGTTACGAAAGGTCGTGACTCGTTGGTACGCCCGAGGCCTGGGGCCATCAGAGTCCATGAGCCACAAGCCGCAAATGCACTCCCCGCTGCATAGCCGCGCATCCATGGGCGCCAGTTTTTTTATCCTCCATCCCAGGGGCAAGACTCCTTACATGCCTCCAGCACATCTATCCATACATCAAGACAATGCAAAAACACACAATCAATGGAATTTCCCGTAACCGAATCATATAATATTATCGAATATTCGAGAAATTGTTTAGGAATTTCAAGATTAGGATAGTTTTATGTGCTAACATATCGGAATCAGTAAGCTCGATAAATGAGAGATCTTCTCGCTTTCGAATCATTGTTGAATTAGATTAGCGGCCGGCTGCTGGGCCAAACAACCAAAAGGTCAAGCCCTGCAGATAAGATTTCAATTTAAATTATACGGAGTGCATCATTGAAGGTCCGCCGACCCTCTATCGTCTAATCACCCTTCGCGGCCTACTCTGGGGGGCGGGTTGCAATTATTCACTCAAGTCAAAAATCGAACAAATCTACCTTACATAATTGGAAAATTAAAATAAATATCTTAGAGAAAATTTAGCCGAAAATTTTTACCAAGTTTTTTTAATCAGCGCCAAGACAATTAGTCTTTGACCACATTATGTAATTGTGCAATTAACAAACAGGAAAAAATTACTTAGAACGTGCTGGATTGAAGTAGAAACGCGTTAGCCGAGGAGCGGCATATCAAAGTAATTGCTACAGGGACGAGCCCGTCCCCTTTTAACACATGTTTTGAAGTTGTCGCGAAGTATTTTATAATTGATGGTTTTGTTATTTTCGAAAATTTCACCATCAATTTGTTCGAAACTTTTATAATCTATTGAATAATGTTAGCTGGGAGCCTTATTTTGCTGTAAATTAATTGATATATTTCCATTTTTGATATTACGGCCTTTATCATATATAACGAGTTGCTTGCTTAGTATTAGCCGTCCGCAAACAATAATTTGAATATAAAATTAATCCTGTAAGGACGGATTAGTTTACATTGACCATACAGGTGTTAAATACCAAAGAATAAATGTAAAACGTAAATTTATCAATGAAATGTTTAGTGTTTCCAGTCGATGTATTCTAAATTCGGGGTTGTCGTAATCGCTTCCGATACTCATAATACTGCTGACATGGATAATTCCAATAATTCGACAATTTGATTCGTGATTTGGAGGAATTCGTGCATTAAATCAACCCCTAGCTATATAAAACTGATCTCATTTTAAATCTTTCAAGTGTTAATTCTTGTCATTTTTGTTTGACTTCTTCGAACATTATATTTGCTCCAAGTTATAGCGTCATATTCGAATCGTAACGTTTGACCTATGGAAAGGTTATATTTTAGTGTATTAGCGGATAAATCGTCCCTTTTGGGCTATAAATTCCGTAAATTAACCCCTGGTGACCTTTGGGCCTCAAAGGTAAAAAGTCATCTAGTAAACGTGTCTCTTTTAAATGCCGTTTAATCAGTAGAAATATCAGGAACGAACGACATAAGCTGCACGTGGAGACATCACATACAGTAACGAATACAACCGTTGAATTTGTAAATTGTACGCCCCTTCCTAGTCTTGTGTTTATGCGAATTTAACATAGGGAAACTCCCTAAAAACTCTTCAATATTAGTCACATTGTAACATATTGCATTTCCTACTTTTTAGGGGCGAATTATTAACATTCTACACAAACTAACAACAAACACATATATGCCAATTTGTCGGCTGAATTTTCTTGATTGAATTATCGGTTAGTGGTGTAATTCGTTTTGGCCTATGTTAGATGTTGGCCTAGACGGTGGACGATAGACGACTATGTTACGATTGCTATAAATCCTTGCTAATAGCTGGAGTACAATGGCAACGCTAGTCGACGGGAATTCGGCGATACGCCTTTTCACTGTCGTCGGCCACGCTACGGATACCTCACTGCAATCACCAAATTATTTTGCTCCTCATTAAACTATTTTTACAAACTCAATCAGTCGACATTCGACCTTTATTGTACACGTTCATAAATCACATATAGATACCGTGAAGAATTAAACAAAAAAGTTTATAACGAGAAAAAATAAAACAACAATGATAAGATTAAACTTTAATTAAATTCATGATTCAAGATAGAAAGTGTTAATGATTATGATGATGATGATGATGATGATGACGACGACGATATCAATCTAAATTCCGGGCCGACCCTTGTATCCAGTTTTTCTGTATAATTGGTGGACAGTGGGTAATAAATTATATGAACCATCGATTTAGATTGCGTGATAATTGCTTGATTTGTGGTGTGTAGGGGCAAATTTGGTTACCGTCAGCAACTGTGACGTTAAAACTAAGAGGAAAATAAATCGTAAACTCCTCATGTTGCCTCGAAAATAAAAGAAAAGATTTATAATATTATATTTCGTGTATTATATCAGAATTGTGTCTATAATTGGCATACATTAATCCCCAATATATCTGTGGCGAGAGTCGTTCCCTTTTATTTTTTTGTATATAAGGCCAATGTTTGTACCTCATCTTTTTCGCAGCGTTCCCCCCTGGGGTTCACAATGGATTATGCAGATAGTCCAATTGCAACATGATGCCCCTCAGTATGTGAGTTTTGTAATATGAAAAAAAAACGACTCAAATGACACTCATTGTTAAGCTTATTCTTGGTATAATATAACACGGTAGACCCTTCGATATAACATTAGCCCTTGAGCACGTTACTTCAAGTATTCTTAACCTCCTTGGCACTGTTCGTAATCGATGATTAAACACAATATAAACCAATTAATTTTTATCGGTTTGGATTTTGTCTATCGTACAATTTTATTCAGATTTTGTCCAATGTTTTTAGTAGTATTCCTCAATTCTTTATTATCTTTTAGAGAGATAGGCCGAACGTAATTTTCAAAACATAGCAATATTATAAATAATAAAATAATAAAACAACAGAAACGGCATGTTATTATCCTTATCTTTGAACCAAAGTCATTTCAATTTAAAAACAATCTTCAGT
The DNA here is from genome assembly GCA_037464855.1 of Iselma pallidipennis. Classification (NCBI taxonomy): domain Eukaryota; kingdom Metazoa; phylum Arthropoda; class Insecta; order Coleoptera; family Meloidae; genus Iselma; species Iselma pallidipennis. The sequence continues at coordinate 18,112 of JAZBHA010000481.1, read as the reverse complement.
AATGAAATATAGTGGCATTGCTGTTCAACTTTTACCCTTGTTGACACTGAGACCTTTGATGCTACCTTCAAGAAATTACTCTTTGGTTGTTTATCAAAGGGTAACAAAGATAATGAAATTGGTGAACCAGCTGGATGATATTCACTCTTTAATAGTAATTCAAGATGATGATGATGATTTTTCCTAACAAAAATATAGATATACTATATATGTTAAGGCATATCAATCTACACGGTAAAGTCAGCCAGTGACAAGCCTGTAATTAGTCAATTAAGACTGTTTCCATTGGCACACAAGCCGACGAAACGCACGACTACGAATAAATAATAAAATGTTCGTCGTACCAGAGACAATTAAGGACAAGTGTTACTTACAACTCTTCAGTAATTACTAATGTAGCAAACTTTAATTGTTGAAAAACACCAGCTGCGTGACAAATAATAATAAATATAACCGCGAAATTGCGTAACCGTTCATTAAGAACTTGTTAAGACTAAAAATAACTGAACATAAAGAAAACTCTTCATTATCTAGATATCAAAACTAAACTGAACTGGTTAAGGGCGCACTTATACCGAAATTTATATTTTGTTGATTTTTTTTTTAAATACAAATCCAAAATCATATTCATTGATCATTCAGCAATTTAAATTTCCATTTTGGTATTTATTACATGATTTTGTAATTGCCACCTGATGATCTATGATTGCCAACAATGTGACCAGACTAAATGATTAGTGGATCCCCCCTCTGTCATCCCTCTAATCACCGAACTTTCCTCATCATCAACAAAATTTCTATTAAATCATTTAATAAATTGAAATGAAAGTGAAAAAACTAAAGAGGGAAAAAACACTGTTTCGTTGTTAAAAAATAATTTATAAAGTTTTTGTTGCGGAAGTTTTTCGCGTTTGACAATAGACACAGTCGCGTGAATGCAAATTAGAAAGTTTGAAACTAAACCAATGGCGTTGGAAATTAATAAATATTTAAATAAATATTTACAATTCAAAATAAGTAGGTTTTAATAGAGGCACGTTTTTAAGTAAATATTAAATAATAATATGGACTGTAAATAGAAAAAAAAAATTTATTTATGTATAATATGAAAAGCATCGAGACGTCACCGCCAAAAATCAGAAAGCAAAAACCACCAGACTGCTTTGTTATGCACCCTAAGCCTAAGTACGGGCACTATTTCATTGTGATTTATTTGCACTTCGGTAAAAGAATCGAAAAAACGAATCTGAATCAATCAACCATTACTTCAGATGGAGACCTGCGGAAGATATAAGACTGGGGTCAAAGAGAGGTCAGTGTCATTCTGAAGCACATAGTCTTCTCCACAACAACGACCAGTACCTATCTTGTAGTTCAGATTTTACCAATACCAATACCAACCTACTCATTATTTGTCAAATAATTTTTTTTTCTAAAACAAAAATATCTTTGTTGATTGTTGAATATAAAACAACCAACCAACATCAACATATAACAGATTATTCACCCTTCTAAACCGCCACTTGGCTTGGGGCGACATCCCTAAAAATTAAAAGCCACAGATTTGCACTAGACTGTTATAACAAAACTACCCCTGTAGATATCCCTATCATACAGCCCTAGTTTCGAGGACTATCTGGCCGTGAAGATGTTGAAAAATCAATAATCATCCCACAACAAATGTGTCATCTCATAAAAGAATCGACCCCCATCCCCCCAGTATGTTGTGCTTCGTTAACCGCTTCATAAGGTCACCGAAAATTTTTCTTTTAATAGATTTTTATAGATTTTTTCTTTCATATACCTACAATATGATTCGGGTTTTTGTAAATGTTTATGCAAATTGATCTGACGTCATTAGACACGTGTCAAAAGGTGACAGGTCATATATGCCGATAAATACTTGACAATAACTACAATGCAGACTATCTATGTATGTAGTACTGTGTCATTGTTTCTGCCTTTTAACTAGTTGTATGTTTAACTATCCAACAAACTAAGACGCAATTATTCATTACACCTTGTTAAAGTTTTGCGCAATAACCTTATAAAACGATAGATTTTCATTAATTTTTTTTTGAATGTTCAACATACAAAGAAGTATCAGTATGTGGCCCCCGGCCTGTATTGAAATGAAAGTATATGATGTTTATTAGTTTATAAATGATTGATTCGTGTATCGAAGTCGGTATGATGAAGCACGTGCAGGTTGTGTACTAGGAAGTCTTGTACAATTTTTATGACACGAGTACAGGTCAGACGACCAACTAACGAACTATTCCTCATACCATACCAAGAAAATTATACACTACTATAATAATATACAAGATGATTCTTTAATGCCACTCAAAAAGTTTAGAGAACGACAGATATGTCTCTTTTGATAGTAAAATTAAATATTACTTTTGTCCTATCATCCTTCTTCAATTAGAAATTGACTGCTAAAAAGGTGCAAATATACCAACAATACCAATAAAGGTGATTTCTAATCCTTACTTGTACAAAATCCTTGATTGTGACGATGACTAAGCAGCGGAATTTTTAATAATGTTGCCAAATAGTGATAAATAATTTACCATTCGATGAGTACTATTCCAGAAGTGAAATAACAAAAAAACAAAAATAATAAACAACAACACTTCGCCTCTCATTTAAAAGTAGGTATGGTTTGAGATGCTGTCCGAAGGACAGATGGTCCTGACGGGGTGGTGTGCGGTGCTTCAATGTGATTACAGAAATTACCTTTTTATTAGAAAATTTAACGTTGAATTTCATCGAAAAATCGAAAAGAATATAATAAAGGCGACAATCTCCTCCTATTTAAGACTGAATGAAATTTAACAATAGTCGTAGCAAATTTTGAGTGAATAGATAAAATGGCACAGATGTTTGAACCATTCCGCTAAATACACCTTTAAAATATCGTATAAATTTAAAGAAAACCAACAAAAAAGGTGAAAAGCAAACAAGTTTAAGAGGCGTGCACACAATATTCAAACAATAACTAAACGTATGATATATGAGACAGAAACAGATGTATGTTATAATCAACGAAAAATAACGTCGAACTTATTCTTATTATTATTATTATTACTATTATTAAAATCAAAAACGAAAGTTTGAAAATGATGAAACTTTGAAAATTGAACAATTGAAGGGATTAGTGAAAACTTGGCAATCCTTCCGCTGCTTAAGATATAAAATACTTTATTTTAACAAGTTTTAATTGTCTCGATTGCCATTTAAAATTGATGAACGTAAATTTGAATTAGCATTTGTACTTTTAATAAGTTAAGCAACTC
>JAZBHA010000481.1:0-12396 GCA_037464855.1 Iselma pallidipennis | reverse complement strand
GTGTTCAGATTTGTTTTTTATGATTTAAGTAGTTGTTTGTTATTAGTTGTTATCATAGTTGTTGTTATACGATGTTTCACTTATTATTATTATTTTTTTTTTGAAATATATTTATCTCGTCTTAATGCGATAGGTGGCCAGTTTGTTTTTTTCTCTGTAAAACATTCTACTTAAAAAAGAAATTTTTTGTTTTGTGGAAAAATTATTGAAAATTTTTTACGTACTTATAGGACATGAAACCCTCCTACTCAAAAATAATCAACAAATCAAAAGCCATATAATAATTAAGTTTTTAAGTTTTGTCTCCTTATTAATTTCGTTCGTTTTTATTTGTTTCATGTTTTTTTTTTTAATCTTCAAATAGCATAGTGTTTAGTGCAATTTTATTTTTAATAACAAAAAAAATGTTTTATTCACTTATTTATTGATATTTCTTATAAAAGTTATGTTATTAGTTTTAGCGATTGATGAGAAATGGATTCGTAAATTATAGATTTGGCTTTTATTCAAAAAAAGGAAAGGCCAGTGCCAATATCGATCATTAGTCGATCTTAATCATAGTACGTTATTCGGGATTTCTTTATGTTTGTAACAAACCCTGTATATAACGAATAGTGAAATAAAAATTGACTGTATTTATAGTTATTGCTCTTTTTTTTTCCATTTAAATCTCCTTTATTGTTAATTTATTTTATATTTATGATGTTATTGTTAATGTGAGAAGAATGGGACTTTGGTGATTTTAGCGTGATTATGTAATCAACTTCCATGGCTCAGGTGCGATGTTGGGCTGTTAACGATAGCACTTAGTATTGAGCAGGGCAAAAGCTAGGATATGGAAAGAATTAATGCCCCAGCTGCACAAAACCGCACAAAGTGCAAAGTTTCTAAATAATAAACATTTACTAATTACACTTGAAATAATAAAAAAAAAATTGAAATTATTTATCGGAGGATGAAAATATGAAACAAACCATATACAAAAGAAAAAGACAAAGATGTTTAATAGAAGAAAATCGAACAGCATTTGTTGAATAATAAACATGTTTATAAAAGGAAATGAACTTTTTATCTGGTCAACCTTTGACATCTTTCACAAAGAGTAGTGTGGTTGATTGACACTTTTCATTTGGTCTTGTTTTCAATTCTAAAGCCATCTCCCATCTTTCTAAATAAAAAAAAAATCAATGCACACGTCACACTTTAAAAAATCTATTGTCAAAACCAAAGATGCAGAAGTCTCGATAATATTTCCAGCACAATTTTATTCAACCACCCCTAAATAAAAAAAATAAAAGAATCAAACAATATTTTTAAAATTTTTAATCAAAAAATCGATATTTTTTTTGTACTAAATACTAAATACGCTATTATCCATACACCTGTTGACGTATAATTAGCCCAACTATTACTGTGTGGTGGTGCATTTGAATTTACCTGATTATCCTGGCATATAGGGGGGTGGGAGTCCTGTCACATAGAAACGTGGGCGTATCTATTGACAGTTTTGCTAGTAGCCAATCGGAGCAGGTCAACCGTTACCGTGGTTACCATCTTTGTCCTTACTTGTGATAAAGCAATCTGCTCCTTTGGATTAATATCACTAAAAGATATTGTCAATAATATATAGAAAAAAAAAATCTTATCAGACTATTTATTGATCTTAAAATTTTCTATATATAAGTGATAATATCCCTACAGTTACAGGGATTATTGAAACCCGGATTTTACTCCAGATTATCTATTATCATAATATGTAATTATTGTATATTTTTATACATATATTATATTTTTTTTATTATCAAAATAATTCAATCAAACTTGTTGATTTGTGGAATTTTCTATTGATAACAAATTATATACGCATCGACTTAATTAGCAACAATTATAAAACAAACAACTATTTATAGAATAAACGTAAAATATGATAACGAAACGAAATGCGTCTAGAATAATTTGATAACGATTGCAACATTTTCATATAAATCAAATAATAATAATAATAATAATAATAAAAACTATACACTACCGTTTTAAGTAAGTATGCGAATTTTTTTTTTTTTTTAGTATAACGGATCATCAAATAAATGTTGACCCATTATCATAAACAAAAGGTGGTAATCAAAACCAGTTTTTTATTTGATTACCTACTAGATAATTTATTGTACAATAATTTCGAAAACTAACCGAAAAAAAGAAAGAACATCAACAATCTTTTTAATAAGTAATTGATAACGTTTCCAGTAATTTTTCAACAATTATCAATAGTCAAAGTGCAACAGGAAATAACTTGAAGCCAATATCGCTAATCAAAAAATGAACTAATAATATATAAATGTCTTTTTTTTATACTTAATTAATTGGATTTTATAATCGTGGATGGTTCTTCAAAATCCAGTTTTTCTATTAATAACAAGATACATCCAAGTTAACAAGTTTTCCCATAAATCTAGGGCCAGTTTTATCAACAATAGTTAATATTAACTATCCAATAAAGCTATAGAAACTAATGGTGAATGAACAAAAAGCATTATTAACGAACAAAGTTAGTAAAATTGACCGTTAATTAACAAAAGATTATTTTCATTAAATCTTACAATTAGTGCAACGTAATGCGTTGATTAGATCAGTAATCAATGGATTGAACTCAATTTGAATGGTATTTTTTGCTATAAAATTGACATTTTATTAGTTACGACATACGTTTATAATTTTGATTATCAAATACCTCTTAAACCGTTATAATCGAAGGCCAAGAATCAAGAATTGAAAACCTTTAAATATTGTGTATTGAACCATACCGATTCAATACAATTACTTGGGGAGTAGATAAGAAATTGGAGGCTTTTTTTCGGTATTAAGGGTCGTTTCTGGATGTTGGTGACATTCATCCATCACTTTGGCCTATACTATAATCTATAACAATAGTAACAGTGAATTTCTCCATCGTATTTTTTCGTGTTAAATATTGACACAGTTTAACGTTTAATTGTTGAAACTAAGTTTTGGGGTGTTAATAGATTTTGTGCTAATGGTTTTCTCTTTTCAAATACCACTATTATATTACCTGAACGAATTTGTCAAATTTAACAAATGATCAAAAATATAATATAATAAATAGAACATATGTGTGTATGTGTGTAAATGTTAAAGTTTTGATCTATTGAAATCACTAGAAATGATTTAGATAGATCGATTGACCATTTGACCAACAATTTTTCAATAAAAATCAATTAAAATATTTTGTTTTAAAGGATAAATGATAGATTTGAAGGTATACTATATTATTGTGTAGTTTAGTTTGAGAAAATTGTCGTTTTAAATTATATATTTGTCTTTCAATTAAACGATAGGGCGCCAGCTTGTTGAGAAATTTATAAAGCGCCATATAAATAAATACAGGACCGTATTTGTATGATGATGATGGTTCAACTTGTTTCAACAACTCTTTATTGGTGTCAATCAAAGGTCAATTCGTATTAGAGATTGGGGATACGACAACACACACCGATTACGTCATTTTGTTCTAGATATTTTCAGATTTGTTTAATGAGAGCTTTTATTACACAAACCAAACACCAACAAAATATCCAACAATTAATGTCATCAATTAACATTGGTCTGTATGATGATTCAACAATTTCACCACCGAATAATACAAGACTAGATCATAGGAATATTTTCCGGTTTCGAGAACAAATTCCATTCAATTACCTACATCGAATTTATGCATTAGCTAGAAATTAATTTTTTGAGGGAGAATACAAGATGATAAAAATTTTCTAATACAGTAAGCACGAAATAAAGACCAAAAAAGGGGGAGCGAAACCACAAAATATAAATTCTACGGAAGTACTTAGTTTCTTCTTTATGTATAAATATGTAAGAAGTTGATTGTCGGTTATCAAGATTGTGTAAAATATTAGGTTGTTGGTAAAGAAAGAATTCCCTCATATATGTACGCTCACATGCCGTTCCGCTGTAGTTTCATAAGGCGTGCTTCATTAAAAGTAATTAGTTTGAGAGATTGATGGTTTACATTTGTACGCCACCGGGTTCAGGTCAGTTAAGGCCAAACTATAAAGGTGGTGTCCGGTTCTATGTGATTTGATCCATCCCTCTAAATTTCATCCAGAATTGATTGTTAACAATTAAAAACGATTTGATTTCTATACCTCTATTCATTCAGCCTGTTATCAATGCGGTTTATAAAACATAAGTTAATGGACAGTTTATGATTGGTTGTACAGTTTCTAAACTTTAATTTACAACACATTTTATGTTCTTCTTGCGTTCTAACACTATTAATCGTTACCTGTCTTCTGTCTTCATAGATAATGTTTCATTTCTTTATAGTATAGCGCAACATATTAGCAATCTTTTTTTGTTAAAGGATCACCAATTAAAAAACGTCTTCTAGTATAATTTAACCCAAAAACATTCAGATTTTCTATACAATCAAATTTAAAAATAATTTAACTGATTGAACAATGCGGGCATAATAATATTTTTTTAAATCAATATTTAGAGAGTCAGTAACCCTTTAATTCATCTAAATTCCCATTTTTTTTATTACGTGTGGGCTATAATAACATTATTATTGGTCTATTTAAAATATAGATTTGTTCTACAAGTTTTTTTTTCTTTTTTGATTATCAATGATTTACTAAAGGAGACTTTTATCGGTGTCTAAGCTGAAAATTAAAAGTGACAGCCACTTAGTCCGCCTTGAGTCGGTGGTGCAAATTGTCACATGTCACACCAACGAATCTTCTCATCCGAGCAATTTATATGAATTGAAGAAGTGTGTATACTTAGGCGACTCGGGGGATAAACTCAAAACCACAACCATAAAACGAAAAAACAGCCAACAACAAGAGAAGGAACAAAACTGCCCCCACAAACGATAACTACATTCAATTACATTAACCCTCAAATTGAATTTTGGGCAAAATGTATCGACAGAAACAACTCTCTACTAAAAGATTCGTGAATGTTGTTGTTTGTGTCATCATCATAACAAAGTGAAACTCTAATGACTCTACTTAACAAGTTATTAGTCCAAGTCCTTAAAGTCGCATCAATTATTCAAATTTTAAAAGCAATTCCTATTGGGGATCTAATGGGATCAAAAATGGCTACCGAACCTATAATAATAATTAATGAATTAGACCTTTTTAACCATGCAACAGATATGAGGAAATTTTTTATTATCCAGAAATCATTTTAAATTCGAAAAAGTTTAAATGGGCAAATTTCCAGTTATGTCTAACAGATGGCCTAAGAATCTCAGTAAGAATTGTGTCAGGAACAAATTTACAGTCGCTAATTTCGTTTAATTTTGACTTATTTTCAACGACAGTATTATTTTTAGTCCATTCCATTTTGATTTATCAGTGTTATGATCCATTTAAAGAGTACGTACATTAAAAAATGACATTACGCACCCTTCGTTTTTGTAGTACGTTACCCCCATGAAAGATGGCGCAATTTTGTACTTTACTTCGCAATAAGATCCCTAGAAGGGGCTGTACCAACAGAAATACAACAACCGTCCAAGCTAAGACGAACCGAATTCGAAAATCAGGGTCTCGTGTTCTTGAGGGTCTAGTAGTGGGGTGAAAAATGCCTGAATGGAGGCTTAATATTCGTAAAAATACAGACGTCATTGTCATCTTTAAGTTCTGAGGGCGTAAACCACACTTCCATAATAAGTCTCTCGAAGTTCCTCTTAGCTTGGACGGGTAATATCTATTAAACTTTAATCCACACTATAGGTATTATTGGGAGGTCCTTCCAGGCTCTTTCATTAGACAGTTGATCTAAGAAGAGTGGCAGGAATCCTAAAGGGGCACTGTCATTTAAACAAGCATCTTACAATGCTGAGCCCACTTGTAGGAAATGTTCAGGGAAAGACGATACTGTGTGAGTGCCCTGCTCTTTCTGAGTTGAGGCGCCGCTAGTTTGGGTTGCCGTTAATCGAACCTCAGGAGGTACCGAGGCTATCTATTGGGATATTCTGGTCTTCAGCAAAGGTTCAGGACTGTGGGGAACTCTGGGGAGAGGCAGCTCCGTTTAAACAAACAAGGATATTATAATGCTAATAAATTTTGGGAGAAAATTCAACTTTTAATTGAGTAAAATTTTATAAATTAAAATCGATCACAAAACTTGTATTACTTGGAACATTGCTATTTTTTTTGTTTTAAGTACTCAACAATACTAAAAGAATCAGTCAAACTGAATAAATAAAATAAATTATAATAAATAACAATTTTTAAAATTCAAATTATCTAGAAATATCACTTTTATAACTGATAACAGTTGGCCGATATTTTTGTCCTTGTATCATTGAATTAGATACAGGTGGTGCATGTAAATATGGTGTTAATGAAAATCTAATACCAGCTATATCAATTTCATATAAAGCATCTTTTGATAATATATAATCAGTTGTTATCGTTTTGGCTCCAGACGATTTGGGTCTATGAATAAAACCCAAACAAATCAATTTATCAGCCGAAAATCCATATCTAAATTAAGAAATTCTTAAATTTATTAGAACAAATTGGTAACAACAACAACAACAAAAATATACATACCCTGTTGATGTAACTGTACCAACAAATTCATTATTACGATATAACGGTTCACCACCCCATGGCCAAATATCATTTTCTGGATCTATATTGTTTAAATGGAAAAATACAAGTTGTTTTGTAACACCGTTTTCTTTCTGTTTTTGTAATGCTGATTTTCCGATAAAATCTTCTTTCTAAAATTATTAATTAATTAAATTCTTTTATATTTTTTTTAATTCTAGTAATACTTTATCTAATTTGACACTATAACCATTTCCAGCTTCAAAAGGTGTTGTAAAACTGGTTAATTCTTCAGCCCAAAATGGTATAAAACGTTCAATTCTCATAAAACGTTGTGTTAATGTACCAACATCTCTAGCACCATAATCACGTCCAACTGTCATTAATTTATAATAAATATGTAATGCATATTCTGATGGTACATAAAGACAATATCCCGGTTCACCGGTATGTGTAAATGACATTACCATTACATCAGATGCATATCCAACATTGACTTTTTTATAGGAGAATGCTGATAATTTTAAATCACTATTTGATAATTCATTTAATAATTCACTAGCTTTTGGACCGACAACATTAATAACAGTATACATTGATGTTACATCATTTAGATCAATTGTTGAATTTTTCGGTATATTTCTTGACATCCATTCATAGATTCTAGTTTGTTGACTAGTCGGTGATACCATAAAATAACTATTATCAGATTGTCTAACTAACATACAATCATTTTCATAACCACCATGTTCATTTTGCATACCGGTATGTACAATACCACCAACAGGTATATCAATTTCATTTGAACAAAGTTTTTGTAAATAATTCACAACTTCTAAACCACCTGACTACAATTTCAATTAAATCATTTATTAAAAAAGCCATACATTCTTGAACGTAAACGTCAAGAATCATGAACCAAAAAATAATCAATTACCTTTATTTCAATTTTTGAAAATGACGACATATCAATAATACCAACACCTTCACGACATGCTAAATATTCTTCACGCATAAAATCGAAGAATTTCGGCTTAAAAAAACTACCTGCAGGCATCACGGGCTTCGAATCACTCCCTAAAATCATTTATTATTAATACATTTTTATAGTAACGTTAAATACTGTGGCGGGTAATAATACGGGTATTCACATATACCCTCCTATTTCTACGAGATCTCGTATTTACACGATTCCAGTAGGTGGTGGAAATAGCCAAGGTCTCGTATTTGAAAGTAGTTTGCCAACTTCGTATTTTTAGCAGCTGTGAACAAATGCAACCGACATGCGTGCCTTCTCTCTCATCATTTGGAACATTCACAAGTTATAGATATAGTGTCCTGTATTTATACTAACGCGTACAAATCCAAGACAATATGAGGAATATGTGAATATCCTCAGTAACGTTAGTGTTAAATGTTGCTTGGCTCTGTGCACTTGCTTGGCGCTGTTCACTGCCGTACACTTTGATGTTCCTAAATGTGTAATAATAAAAATTACTTTTATGAGTTGAATCAAAATAGAGAGCTCGTTCGTATGCCATTTTTATCCCAAAAACGGCCCCACGTGTTTCTAGTACACTGTACAATGGTGAACATCTTAATTTTCTTGCATATTTATATTCACATTGATGTGGATATAAAATAGAATAGTGTCTGAAATTTTATTTTAATTATAGATTTGAAATCATTATTATTTCGTAATAATTAACAACCTTCCAACAACTTCTTTAGTACGTTGTTGTAAATATTGTCGACTATTGTGTACATCTAGGAATCTTTGAACATTAAATGGTAATAAATCTTGTGTTGGTTTGCCTTCAATTATCCATTCAGCAACAGCTTTACCAATACCACCAGCACCCTATAAATTATTTTCTATTTAAACATTGTCTTACAATTTTTTGATTAATTAAAAAAAAAATAAAAAAATTACTTGTAATGAATTTCCGTTCATGCCACAAGCAACAAAATAATTTTTAACTTCTGGTGCTTCACCCAATATCCATCTACCATCTGGTGTAAAATTATCAGGTGAATTAACAATTTCTGGATTTTTACAATTCACTAAATCCGGTATACGATGTACAGCTTTCTCCCACAATGGAGCTGAAAATTAATCAATTTTTAATTTATTTAATTAATTTAAAAACAAATCTAATTACTAAAATGTTTATAATCTTTTTGTAAATGCTTAACCCAATCCCTAGGTACTTTACTATCTTCAAATGCCGGTTTTGCTTCGTGTTCAAACCAGCCAACCATAAAACCACCTTCATATTCTCTTGTATAAGTGTAGGCATCATAATCACGAATAATTGGTGTGGATTCATCTACAACTATTTTTGTAATAAATTAGTAAATTATTAATAAATAATGATATTTTAATTTTTACATCTTGGCAATCGTCCAGTGGTCGCATAAAAATGTTGTGCAGGATATGCAGGTATTCGAACATTTGGTGAACATTGTAAGCCCAATTCTCTAGCCCACATACCAGCACAATTAACAAAATATTCACATTTAATAACACCTTTTGGTGTTTCAACACCATAAACAGCCGAATTTTGTGTTAATACTTTATCAACAGGTGTATGTTCATAATATTTAGCACCACCTTGTTGTGCTAATATAGCTAAAACATCACATATAGCACGTGGATTAGCAACAGCATCTTCTGGCACCCATACAGCACCTTCAATATCTTCAACATTTAAATATGGATGTAAATTCTTCAATTTATTACGATTAATTAATTCACAATGTAAACCAGTTGGAATGTTGTATGCCATACGTCTTTTTAATGCAATCAAACGATCACTTGTTTGTGCTAAATTAATACTACCACATTGTCGTAATTGTATATCATAACCCATATCTTGTAATTGTTGATATAATTTAATACTATACCATATTAAATTACGATGTGATATTGGTTTAAATAAACCTAATGTACCAGAACCAAAATGTGATGTACCACTACCAATTTTACCCTGTTCTAAAACAATTATATCATTCCATCCATTTTGGACTAAATGATAAGCAACCGAATTTGCTACAACACCAGCACCAGCAATAACAATACGTGCTTGAGTTGGTGCTACATTAGATAAATTCAATCTATTTGAATAATTCAAACTGACTAGATAACGTAATACTTCATTTGTTATTTGTTGTCGACGTAATAATAACATTTTGTTATTTATTAATAAAAATTATCGTGTAATTAGTAATTTACGACATATTGTAGAAATTATCCTAAAATAGAACATTTTTATTTTTAATTTGAATAAAAAAACTTAACCTCAAAATAAAATGTCAAATTGACAGTTATAAATGTCAAATTTTAGTCACAGTGTGACCAACATAATTTCTTTTCATATTTGTGCTAAATGTAGTGCATCTTATTTAAGGTGCGTTCGGCATTGCAACTCTAAACGCGCATTTTAACTCCTGTGCCCAAACGAGGGGTGGGGAAACTCTACCATAGAAGACCACTTTTAATACCTTTTCACATTAACGGCATTTCACCGTCCGGCTATTAATGCTATTTGATACAATGGAAATTTGGCATATGTGCTCAGGAAATTGTATCCCGGGGTTACATTCATAAAGTCCTTTAGGTGAGAATTACAAAAAGTCGTTCATAAAGTAAGATTTTGTTGCTTCGGGGAGGAATTCCCCTTGTTCACAAGCTGTTTGGGTGTTCCTCAAATAGTCCCCAAGTTACCCTGGTGAAAAGGTGCGTGTGAAGTTACCCGTCCTGCGCAATAAATATTTCTTTGTTTGGCGCTAAAAACGTCCAACATAACCTCATCAAAAACCAAAACAAATAAATCAGTTAACGACGTTAACGACAACAGTATTGTACTGTACCGAAATAAGCAAAAATTACCCCTGGTGCCCCTGGTCAGCCCCTGGTGACAGTTTATCGAAAATTTACGATAGTAATTACCAGCAGGTGGCGCCTCAACTTTTATGTGACCAATCGCTACGTTGCATTTATTATTTCAAGTCAAGTGTTTTCAACAGTTGTTTCTTGTGATTTAACAAAATTTGGTTATTTTTGTGGAATTTTCTAGAAATTGGATAAATAAAGTGATTTATAAATAAGTGAGGTTTAATCCAAGATATCAAAAGTTTAAAATCTTTATTGTAGTATTATTTATATTTCACAGGACTAGTTTCGGCCAATGCCCATCATCAGTTGCATCAAATTAGTTTATTAATTGTTAATTTATAATGAATTCAGCAGTTATAAAATTACGGTGTAGGTTATGTAATGAATTGGAATATGATGATTGTGTTAAAAATATGTTTGCTTCTAAAAAATATAATCGTTTAGTATCTGATATAGTTATAGAACTAACCGGTCTAAAAGTAAGAAAATAATAATAATATCTATACATATAGAATAGTTATTAATAATAATGCATAATAACAATTATTCTTTTTCATTTTTTAGATTTCTCTGAATGATACATTCCCAGAAATGATATGCATAGAATGCTATCAGAAATTATTTGATTTTTACCGATTCAAAGTCTATATTATCCATTCAGAGTCACGATGTCGTAGAGAAAATTACGATGGAGTAGTGTGTCGATTATGTAATTGGAAAACTTCAATAGAATGGTGTGAAAATTTGTTTGAACATAAAATATCTGATCAGTCTGTACCAGATGTTGTTAAGGAATTATTAGGTTTACAAGTAAGAAAAGAAAGACAATTCAGTTGTTATAGACTTATGTTTCTTTTTCATTTCTTGTTTTTCAGTTATCTGAAAGTGATCCATTCTCTAAACTAATCTGCTGGGGTTGTTGTGATAAATTATTAGAAATTTACGATTTTAAAAAGCTAGTGTTTCAATCGGATACAAAATTTCGTGAAGCAAAAGAACCAATTAATTTTGTATATGTTGATGAAAATGAAGAAATAAATTACAACGTTAGCGGCAAATTTGATGATGAAGAAGAGGATGATCCAGCTGAAAAGCTAGATGAAAATGATTTAAATATTGGAAATCTAGAAGGTCATACAAAAGAACGTACAAATGACGATTCACCAGAGTGTTCAACTTCTAATCAAATTTTTGCTAAAAAGAATACGTTAACACGACAGTTAGGAAAACATGCAAGCGCGAAGCCTTATCAATGTACAATTTGTGGCAAAAGTTTCAAGCAAAAAGCAACTCTAACAGGTCATCTAAAAATACATAAAGGTGAAGAGCTCTATCAATGTACTATTTGCAGTAGAAGTTTTAGTCAAAAACCTCATCTAAAAACACACATGAGAATACATACGGGCGAAAAGCCACACCAATGTAATATTTGCAGTAAAAGTTTTGCTGTAAAATCAACTTTGCGAAACCACCTGAGGATACATACAGGTGAGATGCCGTACCAATGTGAAATTTGTAGTAAAGGTTTCACTGAAAAATCAACTTTGCGAAATCACCTAAGAGTGCATACAGGCGACAAGCCGTACCAGTGTAATATTTGCAGTAAATGTTTCACTGTAAAACATGGTTTGCAAGACCACCTGAGAATACATACTGGTGACAAGCCGTATCAGTGTACTATTTGCAATAGAAGTTTTAGTCAAAAATCTCATCTAAAAACACACATGAGAATACATACGGGCGAAAAGCCACACCAATGTAATATTTTTTTTTTTTTTTTATTTTCCAATGTAAATTTACAATCTGGCATACATTTGCCATTAAGTAAATGATTTAATAAACATTTTGAGGTTTTGGAGAAGTCGTCCAGTGACGACACTCCACTTACGTGATTAT
>JAZBHA010000480.1:46982-62689 GCA_037464855.1 Iselma pallidipennis | reverse complement strand
CGAAGAACGCTCCAAAAAAGCATATCAACTTAAAAACGACGAGAAACGGTCAAAAACCATGAAAAGCGGTGGAAAAACGAAGAGAAACGGCTGAAAACCACGGAAAACGGCCAAAAAGTCCACAGCTTTTTATTTATTTTGTATGTGGATTCAAATCGAACAAACTTTATGGTACCTCTCTGAGGCCCTTTATATTATATAGAGGGGCCCCGTTAACGATACTTGCGGGGGGGGCCAAAATTTGTAGTTACGCCACTGTATAATATTTAATTTATATACAGATGTTTTAATTAAACTTTATTAAGAGATTTCTCGATATATGAGGAAACATACATCTATCTATTTATATGTGCGGGAAATTTTCATTAAATTGAATTTTCAAGAATCAAACGGTAGCTGGCTGCGACAAAATCAAAGCAGGAGACCAAGAATCCTGGTGTGCTCCTCTTATAAGGTTGTGTGTATGTATATGTATTGTCTTTTATCACACACGTACATGTACAAAATACACATATAGGTACATACACGTGCTAGAGGGTGGAGGGACCCCCTTCTGATCATTTCTTGTTCAAGAGCTCTTTCTCAACATCACCAACAACACAATCCAGAACTCGTGCACACTGCTGCTCTTATGAAACCAAAACGTTGAAAGTTTTTGCCATTCTTTGGATATTTGTTGTTGGCAAAAGAAAGAAATCGATAGATTTTGATGTGTAAAAGTCTAGATTTAATCAAAAAAGAAAGATTGAGAATAGTGAACTGGGCAGATGGTTGTTTGCAATTATTTTCGGAATAGGAAGTAGAAACTAATAGGAAAATAGAGGACATAAATCAAGCTTTTAGTGTATAATTGAACAATTTTGGGTTTTCTAAGTATTTTTAGGGGGGCAGATGTTATCTCTATTTATCTTGTTGGCCTTTTTTTTGTGTGTTAATTTCTTGACCAATACAATTGGTTTTGGATACTTTGTGGAGGCGGACATCTGTATTATCTGTATTTTCTATCAGAAAGGCCACATTTCTATACAACTTGTAATTTACGAAGGACATCAAACGATGCAAATATGATACTAGCTACTAATGTAGGTATCGTCTATCTCTTTTCTCAAAATAAGACAAAAAATCACACGAAATGTATGATTAATTCTTATATTCTGGATAGCCTTTTCAGAAGTGATAACCAATTATAGACCGACAAAGGATCGGGTTGATTTGTAATTTTCTCCTCCACGTATCTTTATCACCATTAATAAAAGACATATAATAATAACAAACAATAATAGGAATAATAACAAAAATAGAAAATGTGCAAAATCATTTTTCTTCTTCTATTTTTTATTTTTTCAACAATTCAATATCACTAGGGGGGGTGTTAGATTCGGTTAAATTTTTTCAAAAGAAGGGCGGTAACAATCAAACACAAATTCAGACAAGTGTTTACTCCAATATAATTAATTAACCAAAAAAAAATATATAGGTAGGTATATTGAATAGAATACGTTTTAATAATGGCGGCTATATAGTAATGAGATTGATAATAATAATGGGAAATAGAGAAAAGGGTGCACCTGTGCATCTACCGTTACCATTGTTTTGTTCCAGACAAAAATCATCAAAAATGACGGATCAAAATAATTAACAACAGTACTGCCAACATGTTGCACGAACAATTACGATACGTTTTTCTTGATCGTCCCGAATAATAAACTATCATCATCAACTGACTAATAAAATTGTAGATAATTCTTTAAAAAATTGTTAACATCTTTGTTTGTATGTGCCTGTATTCGATATAATTTATACAAATTTATTGAGAATGTATATGTTGGTGTAGGTACTGTTATTATATTCATAAAATTAACAACAAAATGGTAAATTGTTGACATTGTTGACAAAATAACAAATTTCCAATAATTTTTCAATTAGGTAAAGAAAATGTTGGTGTGTTACATGTCAATTCTCCACTATATATAGTCAACTATTCTACATTAAATAAATAATAATAATAATTATTTTTTTCAATAAATAAACTAAACAACCACGATTCAGCGCCTACTCGATAAAACTCCAAGTTTATATGGTTTTAAAGAATATGACAGTTATTATCATACAAAATTTTAAATGGAAAATAATTAAGTATCCTCCATTTTTTTTATATTTTAATGTCTGTTTGTTTTTATAGAATAAAATTATATAGTTACCGTTATCATAAAAATGTCAATGATATTTTTTTGCCCCTTTAATTTTTTTTTGGTCTCCTCCTCCTTTGATTTTCTAAATAGCTGGCAAAACATCAATTTTCGATCTTGTCATCTTTGTGTTGATCTTGATAACACCCTACAGAGTCTTTGCGGCTTTGATAATCTACTGATAGGTATTTTTTTCAACCTCTATTCCTCTACAAAAGAATAGGATTCTTGTCATTTCTAATGATTTTGAGGTTTTTTCGAAAATTTATTATAGCATCTCTGGAATTGTCCCATCATTTATATATTTTTTTCTCGTCGTCGTCCTGTTTGGTTTTTTAATATCGTGTTCGGCTTGTTTCTCGATAATGTAGAAGAAGAAGAAGAAGAAGGAACAGGACCATGACCAAAACACAAAACACACCCAGATAACGATCTGTGGGTTTTTCTTTAATAATTTCCATAAATAAGAATTGTGGTTTTATGGTAATTTTTGACAATAGAATTGGAAGAAACGAATCAAATAGAAGAGGGTTGAATTTTCAATTAAAATAAATAATAATAATAAGAGTAATGTTATGATTAAATCAAGAGTGCAATAATTGGGCGAATTGAATTAATTCCACAACCACGACTCTCCAAATTATAGTTTTATTTCATTACGTTAATTATACCAATTGTTCTCTTGTTTTTTTCTCCTCTATTGTTATTCTTTTTTTGTATAAATTAGAGGATGTAACTACTTAGAAAAAATTATACCCGGATGGTTTCTATTGCTATTATTTCGCATAATTACCACAAATTAACTCAATCATCAATTAAAACACAATAAAACAAATTAAAGTAAAATTTTACAGTTCTATCAATCAGTATTCGCATTTTTTCGATCTGTATCTCTTTTCCAAATGTTCTTCAAAAAAAATTATCTCTTAATTATTATTAGAACAGCGATGCTGATAATGACGGCTAGCCTGAAACAAGAAAATCAGCATGGTTTCGTCTTGGTTCCACAAAAAAATCATCCCCTTTTTTCGTGAAAAATTGCCTTTATGAATTAATTCGTTTTATTTTATTTTTTTTTATTATTATTATTCTTTTCGATTCTCGAATTTGTTTGGGCATTTGTAATAATTTGCAGACGAAACGCAGATGTCACTATTGTCGTGTTTTGTTATATTGGGTTAGTAGAAATCAAGATATCCTGCTGTGTGGCAAGGGTGGCTTTTCATATAATAATATTTCGTTAGATCCTTAACAAAGCCTACTATTATTTGTTGTTATTACTATTATCATTATTATTATTATTATTATTATTATTATTATTATTATTATAAATTTGTCTATGGGTTATCTTGATAATAATCAAAACTAGAAACTCGTAAATAATAATAATAATCTTAAAGAAAATCAATTAATTTATGTTCTTTTCGTTTAGCTGTAATAAAGTTTAATTATTAAAAATTCCTAATTAAGTTTGCAAGTTTCTTGTTAATTATTATTCGTTGATATATAGGGGTGTTTCTTGTATTAAATAAGAAACTGTAAATTATCAAGTAATTAAGAATTAGAGAACATAAAAACACTGTTGGTTGTATTTTCATTAAAAACAGAGCTCCCTTATTGTTTGCCGAAAAAAAAAAGAGAATCGGGAAAATGGAAGAGAAATTACAATTCCTTTTTAGCCACAGCAGACACACAAAAAAAGAGAAAATCCAACAACAAGTCCAACCATGACCATTTAATTAGAGCAACATTGACCACCCATGAAATTTAGAGGACAGTAATGTATTTGTCATCATAAATCTTTCATTGAACATTTTTCCATAGAAAATTTCACTGTTTGTTTGGATGATGACACGTGTCTAAACAAGGTTTTTCTGTTGTTGTGTCTGTGTGTGTGTGTTTCGCTTCATTCCTTCTTCATTTCCATTTTTCGAATAAATGGAATTCTTTGTAAAAATTAATTTTTTTTCCTTGTAGGTAAAAGTTAGATCTATCTTCATAAATCTTGACTTGGTGGAGAAATTTGATTTATTATCAAAGGTCGTAGGATTTTTGTCATTTTATCGTTTGAATAAATTTGTAGGAAATTAGTTATCGTCAGATTTATTGTTGTTATTAAAAAAATAATCAGTTGAGGAAAAAATTTGAAGAGTTTTACAGCGGCGGCAAAATTTTCTCGATCAAATCCCTTAACAACGCGATTTTTATCGCCAAAGAAGTGATTGGTGGCAGAATTCGATGCTGACCCTATCTGGAGGATGCTGGTCAGAAGAAGATTTCGATAATTTTTTTTAAATGAATATATCAATGCTAATTTCAAATGTTACATTTTTTTCTTCTTCTGATCCTTCTTTAGAACTGAGTCTATAAATCATCTCTTTGACAAAACGAAAATTTTTGATTTATTACCATTTTTATGGTTGGGAATATTTGTCATTTTATCTTTTCAGGAATAAATTGCACATTTTCGAAGGTGGTTCTTTGAATAATAAAATATAGGTGTTTGGGATAGAGACAAGGGCCTGTTGTCTTTTTTACTATTATTATTATTATTATTTGTTATACCTATAGCTTGTGTATAATAATATAATATTGGAGATAAAGTAATAAATTTTTAGTTAATTATTCTTGAAATGTTGGATTGTCAAAAAATGAAAAGGGTTCTTTTATATGATGCGGGTTCTCTACACTAAACAATTTGGTTGTTTTTTCGTGTTTTTTTCCTCTTTTTGTGAATATTTTTTATCTTTTACAAATTAAATTTGTCATGTTGTTTTATGAATGATATTCAAAACAGATGTTTTTTTTTTCTTGTTAACCCTCATCTCGTTTCATTTTGTTCTCTTCGTTTTTTCCAAAATATTGATGATTGTTCTTTTTCAAATTTCTTGCATTGTAGTGATGATGATGGTTATATTCTTTTATGTGTAGCGTGAGTGGGTGCAATAATTAGTACCTTCTGCATATATGTAGGCGCGTCTGTAAACGCCCTCTTGACACGCCTGCAATTTCAAACTTTAACACATATACATATAGACAACACAAATGTATATAAACACCATCAATATCATCAATCAAACACTCTCACACACACAAACACACTTTACATTCAAATTAGTTTCTGAAAGGTGTTTTTTAGGGGGGTAGTTGTTGTTGTTGTTGTCGTTATTGGGATAGTGGGCGGTTGATGTGTTATATTTCTAAACCACCCACCCTTAAAACAGAAATATTTATATTATGCAGAATGTGTGTGTGTGTGAAACCAAATTCACCCCCATAACTCTATTATTTATTAATCGATTTATTTACAATTTTATAATACACACGTAGGTGGTTGTGGAATCTTTAAACAACTCAAAAATTCTACCGTCATCATAGTAGGTTATAGTGTTTTTTTTTGGTTGGTTTTTGAAAAAAAACTGTAATAAATTCATTCTAAATGTCCATAATTGTGTAAATTTTATTGCACATTATAAATAAATGGACTTTAAATTACATAAACTCTAAACTACAGCCTACTAATTTCGTTTTCCTGAATTATTTTATTTACTTGTTTATAATGTCTTTCATTTTTTTTTTCTTTAAAATCCTTTTATGTATATTGCTTGTTTTTCATAATTTTAAGAGAATTGATTGGCTAATTTGTTGAGAATGTTAAAAATAAAATGACAACTATTAGAATTTATTATTAATTAACGAAAATAAATAAAGTTTTGTTGGAAAAAAATGTATGAGAGACAAACAATATTTTGAAATGAACAAGACAAAAAAAATGGTAATAATAAAATAATGAAGATAGCGGAGTCCTATACCTACAAGAAATGGAAGGAAATGCAAAATAGTGTAGATAGATAATAATAATATTGGTCGTCAATACAAATTACATTAAATAAATATTTATATGTTCATTTTCATTTCTCTGTTAAGGTTATAATGTTTATGAATGGACAGACATATCTTCTACCTTCATAAAATTTAACTGCTTTTTTTCATCATCTCTCTTTTTCTTTTCTCTTTTATATCTCTTCATATAGGTATATCTATCTACATATATGCACATAATATAAAACAAATATTATTTGTCTCTCTCGTTCACTACAAAAAGCTTTTTAAACATTTACGACTGAAAAAGACTTATATTGCCGTGTCGTAACTGGGCTGTTATCCTGTTTGTTTTTTTTCGCCGTTCTCTTGTTTTTTGTTTTATTATTTTCTTAAAATAATTCTCTTCACTATATCAATAAGGAATTTAATTTGTGGTTTATTAAAAAGAACACCTCCGGTTTCGTTAGTTTGCTACTTATATAGATGCGCGCACGAATAATAAATTATAAATAAATAAATTCGATTTATTATAAATAAAACAAGAAAACTAGTAGTAGGTAGGTATAGAAGAAAAAGCAACAAAACTTGATTGATGGAATGTTTGTAATCGGTGGTGAATTATTCCTGTCATAAAAAACTGGAAGAACCGAAAATGATTTGTGGTCAGACCATGTGCTGCTGATGTTGATGATTTACAACATCCATCTCACCAATCTCATTTGATTTATTTACCTATTTCACTATATTGTTTTTCCAACCACCACCCCCCCGCTTCACCCTTCTACACTGTTTTATATTCTTTGATTTTTTTTCGTTTAGTTTTGTTTCAAGGAATCTATCCTATAGGTCCTATCCTACATGTCGACACAGAGGTTAATAAAATATATTTTTACTACCATTATTATTATTATTATTATTATTTAATAAAAAATCGTTAACGAATTGATGTGTAATTCCACCCAACCACCTACACCTACACGAATACACCGCAGATATTTTAGAAATATTTTTTATGCAAAATTTGTTATGATAGGTATAAAACAAAGAATTGTTGATAATTATGACAAATACCTAAGTGCGACTGAGATAGATGATATCATAGATCCTCCTCTTTTTTCTTCTTCTTCTTGTTGTAGGATTGGTATAGTTGTACAGATTATAAATAACAAACATTGAAAATGTAATTCCAGATTATGAATGTTTCGATTATGTAAATGTGAGGTTTTGGAACACGTGATAGATGATTTATATATGAACATGTGCGGAATGTGTGTTTGGAAATATGTACCGGCCATACAAAAGAAAAAAAAAGTATAGATATGAAGAAAAATTTCATTCCTTTTTATACATATACAATTTATTACAACCATTTTGAATATGAGAGTAATTTGCTCTGTATAAATTAATAATAAACTATTTATTACAAAATATTTAATAATAATAGTACAAGCTGAGGATATTTTTTGATTTACACCTATAGGTATGTGTTATCAAAAATTACATTTACCGCCAATCTTTTCAAATAATTGTAGAAATTTCTTCTAACCATTCAAAACCTAATATTTAAATTTACCGCGCCTATTCATAGTTATTTGTGTAAAAAGTGCGGAAAGTATCTATTTGTCGCACGAGGCGTAGAAATTGCAGCTCTCGACTTCGTCTCGCGCTGCAACCACAAATGAACCACCTACTTTCCGCACGTGTTACACACAATAGTTTTTTCGTTCTTTATTTCACAAAAAAATCAATTTTAAGTAAAAAATGAATGTACAGTTACGTGCACATAAAAGAGAATGCTTTTTGTGGACCTGTGTAAATCGGGCTGCCGAGGGTGGTCTCCACAAGACAACTTAAGCTTCACAGACCAGAATCTGGCCAATCTAGTAGGAAAGACATCCTATCTTTCCACCTTCCTACTCTAAAGAAATAAAAAGCCTGACTCAGACGAACGAAAATACTGGTATTTCTTACCCAAGAGACGTTCTCTTTTATGTGCCCGTAACTGTACCTATATTTCTGTACGTCAAACTTAAATGTCAAACATGTACACTTGAGTGCATATAAAAGAGAACACTTTTTATGATCCTGTGTAAATCGGACTGCCGAGGGCAGTCTTCACAGGACAAATTAAACTTTACAAACCAGAATCTAGCGAATCTGGTAGCAGGGGCGGATCTATAATGAAGCTTATGAAGCTTAAGCTTCAGGACCCACAGGCTTCCGAGGCCCTCGGCACCTAGTTATAATAAAGTAGAATTTAAAAATAATAAGCAATAGCAAGGAGAACAGCATTCTTGGCACGAGTGTGTACATTATTGAGGGGCCCCTTACAAAGCATAAGCTTCAGGGCCTCTCAAAGAAAATAAGCTTCAGAGCCCCCAAGTGCCTAGATCCGCCACTGTCTGGTAGAAAAGATATCTTACTCGTAGGTATATCTCTCCGCCTTCCTACTCTAAAGAGAGAAATAACCTGACTCACCCGAACGAAAATACTAGTATTTCTTACAGAAAAGTCGTTCTCTTTTATATGCACTCAAGTGTACCAATGCGTGCGGCAAAAACTTTGTGCCACGCTGTGATACAAAGGCGTAGGTACATACTTTTCCCGCCCAAAATGAGTGAATAATGTGTCATTTTCCGCACGATCGTAGAAAAAATAAATTACAACCAATCATTATCGATAGTTTTGCTTAACAACCAATAAATGTTGAGATTTTTCCCCAATAACATTGGCGCTAATTTTTAAATTAAGTCATATTGAAGAGACAACCCTTAAAATTCAAAGTGACACTTTTATTTACCTTGTATAATAGAAGATAAACATCAAAACATTATTATTATACAATAAGCGTAGACCTAAAAATCGGCTTATTTCTATAACTTGTTATCAAAAAAAATCAATCTTAATCCGGATTAGGATATCTATACTTGTTATCTTTCTACCCTCCAACACCTTTTTCTGTACTACCTACCTATACATACAAGTAGGAGGAAAAAAAACGTCTTGTATTATTGATCAACTTAAGTGGTTAATCATGTTTTTGTTAACACCCCCTTCCAACTTTGTTGTTATCGTTGTAATTCAATTAAAGAATCTAGAAATGAAACGAAATGACTACGGAAATGTTGATGATCTAGTTTTAAGAGGAAGATGTAGAGAAAAAGGGAATATATGTAAGAGACAGAGAGAGTAGAATGGGCATTAATTGTAATCTACTATATCCGTACTAATGGATATTATAGAGGGACTGTAATTGGCCATTCAATTACAAATACCACAAATAGGATGATGATGTTGTTGATAATGATGATCATGATCACTAGGGGTAGTAAGAGTGGTTTATCCTATAAACTAAACACATACACCCACCCTCACTATCATGTTCATTTAATCATATTATTCTTGCCATTGATAGTTCCTTATCATTATTATTATTGTTAATATTATTATCGTTACTTTGTTGACAATACGATTTAACGAAATTTCGTTATTTCCGTTAAGAAACTGTATTTTAACGGAGACAATACTTGAATAGAAGTGCCGACACAGCCCACTTCATTATTAAAAGTTAGAAATCAAAATACTAGCCGTAGATTTTCCCACGAATCTAAAATGGTCCATATGTATTGGAATCGTATTTAATGCACAATTATTTCACCCCTATTTAACCGGAAGTTGCACATGTGTAAAATAAGAGAGTACCTAGTGAATCGCAGCGCGTCAAGTCAGTCAAATCTTTGAATAGTAGACATGTAATTATTGTTGTTAAGTCAAAATAATAATAATAATAATAGTAATAATAAAATGCAAGGGGACAATATAGTGTATTGTAATTTCTTGCTATGTTTTTATAAAAATCTTCTATTGTTAGATAGCGGGGTGATTTTTGATTTCACAAAACACAGCAAGAGATTTCTTTCTTTACATCTATATTCGTTCTTATTCTTCTCTATTGTAATTACATATGCGTTATTTGTTTGATATTTATCGGTGATGATTTGAGAGAGTGGAAGATGAAAGAGAACAGGAAAAAAATGGCAAGAATAGAAGTCGAGACGATTTCAATTCGTAATTTTTTTTTTTTTTGACTTGAATGACTTTTGGGTATTTAAATTCATTTGTAGTTGTTGCTCTTGTAAAGGGGTGATTTTAACTATAGGTACAGTACCTATTTTAACGGACTCTCAACCGTCAAGAGACTATCGAAATAGAAAGATTTCCATAAAAAATAGAATTGAGAATGGGAGATAAAATTCTTTAACTGTTATTACAAAATGATACAGGAAACAAGGAAATAGAATATAAAAACCCTAAATTTTTCGTTCCTATACTTTTTAGCGGCAATATAGGTAATAGGGAAAGAATGTTTGACTCTGCCACTTAATTTTCAGTTTTTCTTAAAGAAAAATTAGTAGCGGAAGATGGGGCAAGACGCGGTACCCCTCGGTATCACGAGATTTAAACGTACGTAAACAATTGAATATATGCTTTACATATGTCACCTCAATCGCCGACAGTGGTCAACCAGCCAGCGAACTAATTGTATTTGTATTGTATTTAGCTATTATTTCTTGTGATTTTCTAATTTTTTAATTAGGTACATTCTTTTGTGTGTGAGATTAAATTAGAGAAGCATCCCGGTTACTGTGTGTGACTTTCTGAGACAAAATTTAACAGGCTGTAAGGTGATGACGTTATTTTTTAATTTTGTAGACAACATTTCGAAATATCTAGATATGATTTTGCTTAGCCCAGGTGGGGCAAGATGGGGTAGTAAAAATCAGTGTTACCAGATCATGTCCCACACAAGTAGGTATTAAACTGTTCCAGTATAGTTAGAAAATATAAACGAAAAACAGACGGAGAAAAGTGGTCGGAAGAAGCAATGAGCAAAGCAGTTTCTGCAGTGCCTATTAGAAAAAAAAATGGGTTAAAACCCATTTTTTTAATAATAATACCATCGCCACTACGTAATATATTACCTAGTGGCGAAAACATATTCAGTCCTACAGACCCACAGACTACCTACATTAGAAAGGACATCTTTCTCAATTCATGTCAGACTGCTCTCCTGAAGAACCCCCATTCCTTTCCTTTGCATTTTCTTATATTCTACAATTATATTAATAGATACCGGTGGAGCAAGATGAGGAGAAATGTGTTTTTTTGAATTTTTAGTATCCACCTAACTCTCAGGGCCAGCGCATATTGAGACACAGAAAATAGAGGCAGGGCAGGGCAGTTCAGTTTTTTGTATTCCATGTAAGTTAATGGAGCAGCGCATATTGGAACGCAGCACAGTTCAGTAGTTTTTGAATTGAACTGTCCTACACTGCCCTGCCTGTGCTGTCCTGTGTCTCAATATGCGCTAGCCCTCAAGAGTTGGTTTAATTATGGTCAAATTGAAAGACAGATTACCAAAGAATAATTAAGAGCTAAAATTGATTCGTTGACTGCGAAAACCTGTGTTTTATTCATCATCAAACTTTACCTAAGTAGGTATCCCGTCATACCCCACCTCCCCTTAATCTTGAAAATCTAGCCAATGCAAAATCTTTTCCCACATTAGACAGGTCCCACTGTATGTAAATTTAAAAACTAGAGGTTCTGTCTTTGGATTGTTTCCAATTTATGAATTCTTTAATTGATAAAGTGGGGATTCTTTATTCGTAATTTAAAATAGCCTACTTTGTTCCTGTTCTACAATATTTCGGCCATAATAAAACACGTAGATATACCCGCCACCAACCAAAATATAATAAATGTATCATCATCATCATCATTACTATTATTGCTAGTATTATTATTATTGTTATTTTTCTTTTCCTTTTTTTACCCTATCCAATAACCTTATAAGCAATGACAATGGCGCCCGTACATTAGCCATAATGGCTTCCAGAAATTACATTATTAATCTTAGTCGGTGAAACTGTCAGGTAGAAAAAATATATATTATCGACTCTCACATACACTCACACACACACGCACAACATTTCAGTCTTATTAAATCACCACCATTTATTATTATTGCTATTATTATTATTATTGTTTTTGTTTATTTCAAAAGAAATTAATCAAAATTTGACAATTATCTAGAAATATTCAAATAAAAGATATTGATAATCTGTTGGAGAGAGATAGATCGATAAATATTGTGATTATGAAATAATAATGATAATAGTCACAATAAGTATGATGGTATGAAAAGAAGTAGAAAATGATTATTATCATGAATAAGCATAATATTGATATCAAGATGGCGGCAACTGGTACCTTTAATTAAACTATACAATAAATAATACAATACTATTAAATGTAGGTATATAGAGAGATGAAAGATCAAAGTAGGCCGCGGTCATTTCTTTTCCGATAAATTTCGGCTACTATAAAGCCAACTTAGATTGGTTTCAGTTACTATAAAAATAGTATCGTTCATGTTCAATTATTTTCGTTATTATTTTTATTATTCTTTTCTTATATCATTAAAGAATTAGGTGTTGGTATGAATTGCGTGACTAGCAAAAGTTTTGTTGTTAATTGTTAATAATATTTGTAAAAATTATGAAAGAAATGTTCGAAAAAAAAATATATCAACAAGTCTTTTCTAAAGATGTCATCAAGTAACCACCTCCTGGTGTGATTGGCTCAATGCACACCAACAGGAGTACAGCATGCCTGCCTAGAACCAATAGTAGGGTGCCATCAATGGACCAATAACGTACTAGTATCCCACCCTTGGTTTCTCTTCTCGTTCAACTAAACATAGCGCGCACCTTATACTAATACTACAACCATGGCCTACTGTGCTGTTTCAGTCCAGCTGTGAGCACCGGGTGTGTAACAACGTACTCTTTCATCACGGCGAGAAAAAAAACGTTATCGTTGTTATCAATGTTGTTGATTAATTGTTGTTGTTGTTGTTACGGTTCTTGATGAATTTTTCAACAATTTAAAGAGTATAATTGACGTGTGTGCGGCAAAAATGTGGTTAATTTTAGTGCGAAATTAGTGTCGTTCAAGACAGTTTTTTGTTTCTGTTTTATTTTATTTCAATCCTCGCCAATCATGATTAATGCTTTTATGGATACGGGCCATCATCATTTGGCATCGTATGGCATTAAAATGAGTCCAGGACATAATAATAACAACAATAATAATAATGGTGGCAGTGGTGGTGGTGCAACAATTCCATCACCACAACAGAATCCGGCGGCAGCAATGACGGCACCGGACATTAGTTCCTCGGTACCACCACATCAGAATTTCCAAGCAAATTATGGTCATCATATGGGACATTTAAATGCTGCAGCCGCCGCCGCCGCAGCTGGTTATGCAGCTCGTGATTTTTTATTACGCCGTGAACATCATGATTTTCCGACGGCAGCACAAACAGCACCTAGTGATCCTGTATTATTTCATCATCCGGGTAGTGAAATATCACCACATCATCATCACCATCAACATCATCCACATTTACCGCCACCACATCATCAAATGTTATATTCACGTACTGATCATCATGCCGCTTATACGCAAAATGCTAGTGTTGGTCCACCACATCATCCCCATCATCAATATTTAAATCCACATGGTATGGCAGCAATGCCCCATCATCATCACCATCATAATCATCATACGGTAGTAGCTGCAGCGGCCGCAACAAATATGGGTTTTTTCCGGTATATGCGACAACCAACTGTTAAACAAGAGATGACTTGTTTATGGGTGGATCATGAACAACCACCACCACGGAATATATGTGGTAAACATTTTACGTGTATGACAGAGATTGTGACACATTTAACAGTTGAACATGTTGGTGGACCTGAATGTACAACGCATGCTTGTTTTTGGCAAAACTGTTCCAGAAATGGACGGCCCTTTAAAGCCAAATATAAATTAGTTAATCATATACGAGTACATACTGGTGAAAAACCATTTCCATGTCCATTCCCTGGATGTGGGAAAGTATTTGCGAGGAGTGAAAACTTAAAAATACATAAACGTACACATACAGGTAAGCCATAATTTATTATTATTATTATTATTATTATTATCATAAATAAGACACTAGAGGTCTAGTAGTAATTTTACTATTTTTTTTTAATTCCAACCCTGTCAAATTAACAGCCCCTATTAGTTGAAATATGTTCTATTCTTTTGTTGTGTCAAAAATTTACTCTAAATTCTAAATTTTATGGGACATCCAGTATATCTTTTGTCTAGAGACAGGGGTGACTTTCTAAACATGATTTTTTTTTTTGGAAATAGATACAAATTCTCCCTTCCTTTTCATCATTTTTGAGTAGTATAGGTAGAGAACCCGGAATGGCACACACAATATAATAAAAGTGCCTATGTCAAAAGCTCTTGTCAAGGCTACTTTCCTAGAAGGTTTTCTATTGTATTTGTGTGTGTGTTTTGTGTTTAGGGGCGGGTTTCTCTACTAAGAAATAACCAGAAAAACGATTAAAAGACAGTTTTTCAAGAATTATCTTGAAATTAGTTAGTCAGTTTAGATTTAACGACGAGAAAAGAGGCAAACGAAACACCTGCCTAATATTATAGATTTACTAAAAATCCTGCAATATTATCGATAGAAATATTTCAAAAAGTGGCATTCCAGGATTGTAGAAAATTTGTGATAATTAACAACATAAAAATGTGAGCAGATATGACTGTTTTTTGACTTAATTAAAGTTAGAATTGGAAAAAGAATGACTCGCGGGTAAAGTGATCAAGTAGAAAGAAGTATAGGATTGCCGAAAAACTGCGGCCAACTAAACATTCCTTCCTAGAAAGTAAAAGCACTAAGGATGAACATCAGCTTGTTTAACAAACATTCACAAACATGCGAGACTAAAGACAGAAAATAAAGTTAGAAAAACTAATAGTTCTGAGCTTCGGAAGTCAGATTTTCGTTTAATTCAAGCAAAATAAAGACTAAAGCAGAAAAATGATGCAATCCGTGTCTGTCTAAAAATGGACAAGAACAAGGCAGACTGAGAAAGAAAATGTTTATAAAATTTTTGATAAATGTACCTACCTATAGGTATAGGCGAGTTTGTAAGATTTCCAAAACTTGATCTAATTAACATAATCGTTAAAATACTCAAGTGTCAAAACTGGTACAAATTTATTATCAGTTAACAGAAAATTAACTCGATCAGTTTGGTAAATTATTAAATACCTTTTTATTTATTTATCTTTTAGGCATTATAAAACATAAAACTTTCACATTATTCAAAATAACAGTCAACATCTAATGAATGATGTAAATCTGAATGTTTCCTACTTTTCCTGCTTCAAAATTGGTGCACAAACACAAGTCTAGATATTTCTTCAAAATTTAGTTACTAATTGTTCAATTTAAGTTTAGAAAATGTTTGTGTTATCTATCTACAGTATTTTGCGGGAAATTTTCTTTTTTTACGTTTTTTTTTTCGATTGCGACTAATATAAAATCACTCACAACATTTATCTTTTCTCTCTATTGTTGCTGATTTGTGTGTTCTGTCCTGCCTCTATAGTGCAATAATCACTCTACCAAAGGCGATTAAATGATTTTCAACGGCTGTTGCCGCTTGTTGAAGGACCCTTGAGGGCAATCTTTGTTGTATTTGAAGTGTACCCACTACTACTACCGGCGGCCGTTTAACACATTATTATTGAGGGTGTGCCCCAGTTCTCTTT
>JAZBHA010000480.1:0-17581 GCA_037464855.1 Iselma pallidipennis | reverse complement strand
GCCCCTTGATATCAAGCGCCCTTATGCCCAACATCACCTGCTTGCTGCGTCCCGCCAGCCCTGTATACCTATGTGTTTCAATCTTGAAAGTCTTCACAAAAGTTCCTAATTATTGTTTAACAAAAAAACGTTTCTCTTGAGGTGTAAAATTTCATTTTGAAGCAATCAACCAAGTAGGATACTACCGTTTCTATTGCAATTAAAACAATACATCATCACATCGCCTTTTGTGCTATCATTAAAACAAGTGAACAGCGTGTAACAGGCACAGCTAGACTTTATTATTATTATTATTATTATTATTATTAATATCCTGAATATTTGGATTTTAATTTCTCTTTCTATCTTTCCTCCATTCTTGTGTGTCTATCCTACTCTACTACTCCTTTAATTTGTTGAAATACTTCCAGTAATTGTTGTAATTTTAATTTATATTAAGTTTTAAACCTACCGTCATTTTCCTGCAATTGCTCGAAGATTTCCATTCTCTGTATACGCCGTTATTTTGTAAATTTGCTTTTTCGGTGTAATTGGAACAAAACAATAATAATTATTAAAGAATTGAAACGATTCCTCAATTTATCCAATTAAATTTTTAGAAATTTCATAATAATTATTCTATAAGTTTTTGTTTTTTGGTTTATGGTCGAGTTAATTTCCTTGTAAAATTTTCCAGTGTATCACAGCCACATACATAATCTAATTAACATGTTTTTAATTGCGTGAACGCTGCGCGACTATGTTTTAATATTGCTTTAACGGTTTTAATGAAATCATCCCCCAAGGGGTATAAATATATAGCTATATGTTTTAATAACCCACCCCCAATGTTGGTGTCAACATTAACAACAACAACATAAAATTGGGGGATGTTTACAACCCCTTCTTACTCACATACGATATATCCACCACCAAATCAAATTATTACAATCAATTTGTTTTTATTTCATTATAAATAATAAAAAAAAGTAAATTCAATTACGGTTTCACTACTTTATCCAATTTATAGTTAAATAATTGTGGTTTATTGTAATACAGGGTCGTTCAAAAAAAAGTCCAATTGAATTGTGAAATTTCTAGATCAGTTGATCAATTTTATGATCAATAGGTATGATCAAATGTATTGTAGACAGCCAACTTTATATATTTTTAATGACCATATGTGTATATATGTATGTATAGGTATAGATTATTGATGTGCAACGCCACTGGATTCCATGGGGGCACTGTAGGGGGTGCGTATATTACACCCAGAGTACATCCAACTATTCAATTTACTCATAAGTGAATTGTCATTTGTTTTTATCGTCACCAATACGAAGAGACGACAAGCGGACGATAAATAAGAAACGACAACGCAAATATTTCTCAATCTATCCTCTTTTCTTTCTCTAATATTCCTATTGTTATTTTTCTTTAACCGGAAATAAAAGAGACAGAGAGGGACGCAAAAATATAACAAATTACGTGTAGACAGTTTTAGTTTTCTCATTTATTTATTTATTTATTATTATTATTTTTTCAACGATTTGTCGTCGATACTTTATAAAACTTCTTCTAAACACGACACTAATCTTATCACACAAATCACAATTACAAGCCTTTTAACTAATCCGACTTTGATTGAAAGTTTTCGGTGATACGACGACGGGGCAAAGGGGATCATCATGTAACGTTTTAATAATACGTTTTATACGTTACAACGTAACAAGTTTACGGGCAGCTGAAAACAATCCGAGGGATTATTGCGGGGTTAAAATAAAATCAACTGAAATCGATTAATCACATCGGATTTTAATTTAAATTGATTGTGAAACAATAAGAGCAAAACACAAAACAGTAGAACGGGAATTTTCGGAAATTTTCGTGTACCAGAAAATAAATTTAAAAAATTGGGGGAAATTTTCAAAAAATTTGAAAGATTAATTGAATCACTCACGTACGATGGCGCTGCATACTGAAGAAACTCATCGTTAGTTTTGTTATAAACCAAACATTACAGGATATGGTACCAGTTGTGTTAAGTCTCCTGTTACTAGATGGCGCACCAGCTACGACCTTCACCCTAGTGTTTTGTAGGTTGGTACCACTGACTTTCGAAAAATGTCAAAAAATGAGTTATGTCAGTTGAACGTTGACTGTTTATATTGTTAATTTTTAATTAATTATAATTAATAATTACTGAAAGAATCAAGGTAAATTTGTTTAATTAATATTTGTTAATCATTTTTAATGATTCGTTTTATATTTACATAGATGTCTGCAAATGCTAGTCCATCACATTACACCGAAGATGCATTCATTAATGATGCCAATTTTAAAGTTGAAATCAATCAGAAAATGAAAGTCCCTGATAAGATTAGTTTCAATACAGATAACATAAATGGTAACAATCAGAATGGTTGGATTAAGGATAATATTAATATGCATGTACCTGAACGGATTTTAGTCGCAGGACAACACCAACATATAGGTACACATCCTTTTTTTTTTGTCTCCCCCTAACGAAAATACAGGACTTCAAGACTATATGTATTCCATTTTCCAGGCACAAGAGCACCACCACGTGAAATAATCTTCGACAATTCTCTATTACCAACTGAACCCTATCCGGGTGATGTACGTGTAGCAACACCACCAAGAACATTAACATTAGACAAATACCCATTTCCTGGTTTAGAGGAATTAGATGAACCGGAAATTGTCGATCAATTACCGGTGGCAAAAATTAAGAAACATTTGAATGATAGTGATTTGATTGATCTATCACATAGAGAACTATCACCAGTTCGTGGTGGTGGTGGTGTGGTTGGTGAACGATTAACACCAGCTGAAGAAATCCTACATCTACGTCGACAAATGGCGAAATTGAATCGACGTGTTATGGCATTAGAACTGGAAAATTTGAATCGTTTACAGAAAGAGAAGTTCTTAGTTGGATTCGGTGTTGCTTATATTTTATTAAAAATGATCATTTGGATGAATAGAGATTAAATTTACCCTCTGTTTTTTTAGGATTATTTAGTTTTAAAGTATATTAGAGGTGTAAACTCGTTTTTTTGGAATTATTATGATTTATTTCCGTTTGTATACACGTACAAGTATTTAAAAATAAATAAAACCTAATCAAAATCCATCTGTGCATTGTTTTCAACATCTCGACATTTCGAACTTTGTAATTCTCGCCGTATTTCCGGTGTAATTTGTCTATGTTCGTGTTTCTTTAATAATTCCAATAAATTCTCCTTTTGTTCCGTTGAAATATCCGATTTATAACGTTGGATGAATGTTAATAGAGCTTGATGCCATAAAACCGGTAATTCCCGTGTATCGAAACGAAACCGTAAAAAGTGAAAGACAACACCATCAATAACACGATACGGTAATGCGTACTTCTTATCGAAGAATATACGTAAAAATATCGAATTGGCACCGTTATAATCCATTTCAGCAATCTTCAATACAGCTGCAGATGATGGTAGGACCGGTATTGAATTCTTTGCAATTACCGAACCAACAATTATAGCTTCACGTAACGTACAATTACCACTTTCACATAACGGCAACAGGATACCTTTCATGAATGCTTTCGGTTTATATAGAGCTTTACGTAATGCTTGATATAAATGGAAATTTAAACGTTTATATTCCAATAGATCATCACGTATTCTTGGTAATAATACCAAATAAAAGAAACGTTGACATAAATTCTCTTTTAAATTCGATGTAAATATTCTTGTGGCTTGATACATGGCTGCAGCTGACCAATTATTCGGACTCGTTAAATATAATATCTGTTCCCAATTACGTAATGTCGGTATGATTTTAAAACATTTCGGTATTTTACCGCTACGGTATTGTTTCAAGATATTACCAACTGACTCATACATTTGTTTTACTTTTGGATCGATTTCTTCTAAATGTAAACCATCATCAGCTTCACTGAATTGACTATTTAATTCGGTTTGTTTTTCAGTTAATTTCTCCATGATTATATCAGCTAATAGACGACGTGGTTTCGGATTATTATTCATAAATTTCTCGATAGCTCTCTCATCATCTTCATTGATTACAATATTTTCATAAAATGTATCATTTTCGAATTTAGCCCTATTGTAATCTATATCATCATCATCATCATCATTATCACTATCACTATTATCATGATCATCAGCCAGTTTTGGTAGTCTGATCGGTTTCGATTTCATTGTACTGTCATCAGTTTCTTCATTTAATTCACGTAATTGTTCACGAGCAGTTGATAGGATTTTTTTCGATAAACCTGGTTCGACGTACTGGAATTTTTATTTATTTTTAAATAAATCAGACAAAAATATTGAATTCTAACCTGTTCATCATCATCTTTCCTTAATCGGATTTTATTCCGATTCTTACTTTTGGCAAATTTTGTGTCTTCGATCTGTTGGTCTAATGGTACTTTTTGACCAGCTTGTGATGGTTTAATTTTCCTTGTTTTACCCATTTTTGATAGAAATTACTTAATTACACGTGCCCAACCACAAATGTCAAAAATAACATAACCTTACTTTTTAATTTTTAACAAATCAGGAGTACCAACATAATTAATATAAACATGAAATGGGTGGCTAACAACAGGAATCGGT
Organism: Iselma pallidipennis; assembly: GCA_037464855.1. Classification (NCBI taxonomy): domain Eukaryota; kingdom Metazoa; phylum Arthropoda; class Insecta; order Coleoptera; family Meloidae; genus Iselma; species Iselma pallidipennis. The sequence continues at coordinate 12,956 of JAZBHA010000480.1, read as the reverse complement.
TAGAAATAAAAAGTCCTAAACTTGTATACAACATTTAGTTCGCCAGATATTCCGGAAGATGGTGCCACCAATTATTAGCGGGAACTTTAAAAAACCAGTATAAATTTGATTTGTATATTTTTAGTTGTGTTATACAAGTAATTACAGGAACATTGCGAGTGATGCTTATATTTTTTGTAAAAATTATGTTTAGATTCATGTCGATTTCACTTTCATCTTGGAGAATTCTTCGCTCAATACTTTCATAACATCTGGATGTTTTAAATCGGGCGTTTTAAATGTTGAATAATTTTCTTTAACAAACAATGCAAACCCAGTTGGAGGTTTTTTCGGTGTTACAGGTACTGATTTGGTTTCACCATTCTTTGTTGTTTTATTTATTAAAATCTCAAATTCACCATGACAATAACCACAACGTTTACGTTCAATATTTATCGATTTGGTATGTCTACCAATACTGTAAAAAAAAACACAAAAATTATTAAAATTCCAACAAGCAAATGACCCAAAACAATTACCTATACGAACACGTTTTACATTTATATGTGTATTTTGTGTTTAAAACATAATTGTGACATCGTTTGATTGGTGGTAATTCTGGGAAGGTTTTCATTGCTTTTGAGGCCCTGATGGGACAAAAACCATAAAATAATTTCGTTTTCAATATCGAAAAAGAAATGGAAAATCTTACCAACTTCTCCAAAATTCCCCATGACCATTGGATAGTTCATTGACAATCCATGTAGCAGCATGGCACATTTCATGTACTAAAGTGTCTCTCAATCGATCAGCTGAATCAATAACTTTCGTTGATAATTCAATAATTACTATACGTTCAATTGTCTTGTTACTACGTGTAATTCTCTTACATCGACAACGTCCAGCTGTATTACTTAAACGATTATTCCATTCGATTTTCGTTGTATTCGGTATTGCACATTGGAAAATCTCTTTATTATATAATTTAAATAATCTATCGATTAGATCGTTTTTGTATTTTTGGAAATTATTGCGAAATATTCGTGCAGAAAAATCACACTCGTCTATTGGCACATTTTCTACAAAAAAAAAAAAAAAAAAAATTATATTAACTGTAAAGAAATTTAAAATAAAATGAATCAACAAACTTGAGAGTGATTCAAGGAAACTATAACAACCATCCTTCTTGGTTTTTTGTGGTGTTTGTACAGGTAACCAATTTTCATCATCACTATCATCACTTTCTGTAATTTTTTCTTTATTCTCGTTATCATTATCATTATCATCATCGTCGTCGTCATCAAAATTCAATTTCGTTGGTACTAATGGTACTATTGGTGGTTTCACATTATCACTATCTGAATCAGAATCACAGATCTGCTGCAAACGTCTCACCCATGGTGATGTGGTCAATTTCTCATTGATACGTTTCTCTTGTACTGTACGTAATAAATTTTTGGATTTTGTTGATTCATTGTCTGTATAAGGATTCTTATACACCATTGGTGATTTTTTCCTTCTTGGTTTCCTTTCTGAAACCACTTGCTTTTTCTTGTTGTTGGTGTCACTGTTTTTCGTTGTTACAGTTTTGGTATCTGATGATAACAGGATTTTATCTTTATCCTTCCTCCAACTATCACCATATAAACTGTCCAATAAATCTTCAATATCTTTATTTGACGGTGTTGATGGACATACACTTAAATCTTGTTTTGCTACACGTGGACTGAATCCTTTCTTTTTCAATGGTGATGTTTCTAGACTCTCTTCGATTTGTAATTTAAACGAATCACCCCAAGAATCTTTCTCTTCAATTCTATTATTATCTTTCGATTTAGTGGTTGTTTCTAAACTATCCTCAATAATACCACTGAGTCGTTGTTCATTATTCGATAACATTTCCGTATCGATTATTGATTTTTTTTTAAATAATTCATCAAATCTCGGTATATTTGGATTTTGACCGGTTGAATTCATTGCCATCCTTGCACCGGATTTTCTAAAACCCGGATTACTACCACCACTGATCGTTGATAATTCACTAAATAATGTCAATCGATTTGATAATGATATTGATGCCGATTGGATATTATTTATATCAATTAACCATTTACATACATCTAATTGTTTTGATTTTGTTGAATTTCTATTGGCATTTAATTTTTTTAAATTTGTCTCTCGTAAACTTAGACGATTATCATTTTTATTTAATGATTCACTACCAACAACATTATCATCATTATCACTATCACTATCTAAAATAACTAGCGGTGGTTTATTGACAACTTTTCTAGATTTTTCTTCTTCTATATGAGGATTATCATTACTGCTACTACTACTACTACTACAACTATCAATGATAATGATATCATTTGTCGGCTTTAAATTCGGCAGTGATGAACGTCGTAATGATTTCTTTAATGCTAATACTGTTGGAGCTGAAATTAATTAATTAATTAATTATTAATCAAAATTATATTCAATCATTGATATTTTAGGTTACATTTCTTTAGACGTCTACTTGGTTTTGTGATTTTTGGTGACATTGTACTCTTCAGTTCTATCGATAGATTCATTGCACTTAATTACAATTAATTACACAAAATAATTAAAAATGATAATAATAATAATAATAAATAAACACAGAATCACGAATATAAAATATAAATATGTCAAATTTTTGAAAATTTTCAAATAACCGTCATTTGGCAATATTGCCAACTGTAACACACAAAAAGTAAAAAGCACTAAATTGAGATCGTGTTCTCTAAGCTGCGTTCGGTTTGCGCACTCTATTCACATTCACGCCAAACCGCTTCTGGGGCGAAGGGAGTTAGAGTGGGTATAAATTTTCATGGACCTGCGCCAATGAACCGAAATTCGTCAAGAATTTGTATACTACTCGTTGCAATAACATTTGTCATTTTTCGTGCAGTCGTCATCCTGAAAGTATTGGTCAATGTTTTCAGGTTATACAGTAAAACACAAGATTTCGTGTTCCACTCTTGAAATTTTGCTCTGCCTTCGCGAAATGAAGGTCATTAAGAGTTTGTACCCACTATAACTCCATAGGGTTCGACAATCACAAAAAAGTGCGAATAGAGCTCACTCCTAACGCACTAGGGCGCCAAGTGGTGCACGCTTGGGGCATGCCAGGCATTCATGCGCATTGATATGCTCTCATATGATAGAACACGTGCTGCCAGAGGTTATGTTATATCGTATTGCGTACTGGTTTGTAATCATTGGTGGATTTTTTGTTCAGAAACACCATAAGCACCAACACGTTCGCTAGTTTCCATTTGAGCCTATTCACTCCCAAGTCACGTGACCTCGTGCTCCTAAAACTTTGCTCTAAAACCGTGGTGAAATAAACGAAAGCGGCTCTAGTCGATCATAGACGGATCTGAGACTTACCATGACGTCACCGATGTTACCACAAAATTTCAAATTATTCCCGCTCCGAACAGTGGAACAATACAACACGTTATTAACGTTTATTTATTTATTTTAATCGTTAAAATTATAAATTTATTGTAATTTTCAATTTAACAATTTTAAAAAACACTTATTCTCCCAATTTGTTTGGAGCTATTCAACATTCGTTCTTATTATTTAGTAGAGTTACTCAGCAACTCTGTCTTTTATAATTTAAATGCTTCTGTGATGCTGACTTAATTATAATTAAACTATACCTATATTTTTTTTGTAATTTATATAGAAACACAAACAAATATATACAACTATAGACGATTTGTACTCGGAACACTTACATAATAAAAACATATTTATTTTGTTATTATAAAATCTGAAACGTCAAACTGATTCTGTGTAATTATTAATGAGTTCTCGTTCGTCAAATATAAAACTGAATTAAATACTAAAGCTACACTTAGATCTTTTGCCATATTTGCATCGACACGGTGTGGTATATCATGGTATAATGTCGAAAAACGTATTGGTTCAACTTTCTGCAATAGAAAAGTAACAATTATATCAAAAATTGATTAAAATTAATGCCTTTTTTGTGTCATCTTTACCTCCTCAAAATCATCATCGTCAATCTTATTATTTTCTGTTAATCGATCCCATACAGTTTTCTTCAACTTTTTCATATTAATTCTCTTTGCATGTAATGCATATGGTAGATAAGCCACAGTTACCGTTTCTGGTGCATCAATTAATTCTTCTGTGAAATTTTCTGGATTACGATGTTGATTATTTTCTATTAGATCTCCATTATCAATATTATCATGATTATCACCATCATCATCATCATCACCACCACCATGACAGTTATTATCATTAATTTGTGTACAAAACTGGGAATCATCTAAATTATTATAATTATATGGTCCAACGTTTACTTCAATATTTTTCTTAGATTTTCGTCGTGGCACAACACCTGTTTTTAACAATAATCCATCAAAGTCTCGGTGAAAGTTCAACAATTTGTCACATAATTGTGGTTGAATAGTCCTTAAAAAAACACCAAATCATTAGAAATTAACAATTATTTTAAAAAAATTTATACTTTTTTGAATTAGCGGAATCCAATATTGATTTTTTTCGATCTTTATATTTATTGTTTAGATCGAATTTTGTTCTACCAAAATCATCAACCGTCCATAATACCGCTGTCGGTGATTCTTTCCTTTTCCTTTTTTTATTTGGCGGCTCTCTTATTTGTCCATTAATTACTGTATTTCTTGAATAACGTAATACTGATCGTTTCATATATTTTATTTTCCAATGTGCTGGTCCTGCCCATAATTTATCAATAATTCTACCATTTACTGTTTTCAATACAGGATTAAAACCGTACTCATTTTCAATACGTTCTTCTTCCGGTATTGCATCAACAATTTCAACAATTCTTTCTTGTTCTTGTCGTTGTTGTTGATTGTTATCAATAAACACTTCATCATCATCAACATCATTATCTAAAAGAAAAATCATCTTTATTAAATGATTTTTAAAACAATAATTCAACAATTTTACCAATCATATCAACATCATGACCACCACTAAATGGATCATAAATTGTACCATCAAGTTCGGCTATTGGTAAACCATTATCATCAAGTGCTATCTGATTTTCTAATGCCGATGGATTAAATCTACAATTTTTACAAATTATTACAACTTAGAAATGAAACAATTCGAAAATATTCTTACGCTTTTGTTTGTTCATTTACAATAAATTTATCAAAATCTGGACAAATTTTATTGTTCATCCAATTTGGTAAATTAACTTCGGTTGTTTGTTGATTTTGAATTGTTGTATCCGGTTCAGTGATTCTATATTTTTCATTATTACTACAAAAACGAAAAAAAAACAATTAATAAATACAGGTTTAAGATGTAAAATAAGAGTAATTTACAAGATACGGAAAGTATGCCCTTGTGGATGGATTGGTAATCGAAATGTTAATAAATTCTCTATTGCACCTATATCAATCTTATCATCAATACTGAATTGTGGTTTCTGTAATTTCTTTAATGGTGCAAAATTCGTTGAACCATCATAATCGATTGTTGGTTTTTTACCAGTCAATTTTAATGGCTTTTGTTTACGTTTTCTAACAGTATTACGATTATTTGCGTCATTCTCTTCTTTATCATTATTATCTATAAATAGTTGTTAATTATTATTATTTTTTTATTGTAATTAATGGTTGTTAAGTTGAAGTTTTACCGGGATCATTTTCTTGTCGATGATCTGGACCCTTTGTTAAATTCGATGCCAATCTAATACCAGATGAATGGACAATATCGACTCTTAAACCATAAACTTTTGCACTAACATCTAATGATGTACTAGCAATTTGTAATATATTTGGTTCTTTCTTTTGTCTAACAATCTGTGACAAAACATCAATAATTGATAGATTCCATACATTTTTCGATGTAATTTTCTAGAAAACAACAATTTTGTGATTAAAATATAAACTAAAGATATTCATCCAGTAGTAGTAGTTCTGGATTTAAAAGGAGCGTGCATCCTCCTAGGGTCGTCAGCACCAACCCACACTCTGCATGTCTTGCAGGAGAGTGCTCAGAGGGGCACCGGCGACCTCAGTAGTTTAACTTACATTCTCTGAGAATAATTTATGGCAATTCTGTAAATGTTCTTTAGCTTCAGTATCGCCAAATAAATGACTTAAACGTTGTTGTGCATCTGTTCTCGATCCAACACTTGATAAACGTTTCTGTATTTCAAGTTGTTGATGACGTTTCGAACGTTCCTCACTGTCATCAACTTCTCCCTACAAAAATTCCCACAATTATAATCAAACTAGTATAACAATAATATTTATAATAATTGTTATGGTAATTTACCAATGCTATTTCCCGGTTCGAGTTACGTAATGGTGATGCAGGTATTTCAGACAAACGATTTATAATTGATCTTCGTACTAAATTATTAACATTTGACTTTCTTACAGGTGTTGATGTACCCTGTGCCATTTCTACACGAAATTGAAAAAAACTCAAATAATCATTAAAAAAACTAGTAAAATATTAATTATATTTGTTATTATTTCATTAAATTATTGTAGAAAATCTAACCAAAAAATTATTAGAAAATTTATAAACAAACTTTCAAATTAACTGACATTGTAGACATTACAGATGGCGTCACAGTCGTCAGTCGACGCGTCCCATCTAATTGTAGCTCCTGTGGGGGGCCCTTAATTTTTTTACAGTTCCTAAACAATTTTCTACCAATTCTGAACCTCAATTGAGTGCATTAAATTTTTATTCGACTCCTCTAATACTAATATGCAAAAAAACGTGGTAGAGTTGCATTTAGATGACGTGACAATCCGCAAGCTAATTGTAGCCTCACAACTAGAAGGCAGTGAATAATTGGATAGGAAGTTGCTAGATGGCGCAGTAGAAACAATGTTGCCAACATATAAATGTGGCGGTAAAATGAATTTTTTTGAAATTTGCACTAATCCAGGTTGATCTAGGCAAATAATTACTGCAAAATTATTTATTAACGTAAATTTTATTGCAATTAGATGTATAGAATTTATCCAGGAGAGACATTTTAAATAGCAGCAATTTTCTCTAAATTTCTATATACAATAATAAAATCAAGAATACTTACAAATAAAATACGTAATAATAATCGTAATAATAATAATAATGATAAAAATCATGATAATCAATGAAATATACAACAATGATATAACAGATTGTTTTCTATTTGTTCCTATTTCCTTCTTAAGGCACACGGTAAAATAGTATTTCCTATTATATTTATTAAAAAACACAAAAAATTTTGGACGTTTTTCTTGTATATTACCATTTTTTTTTGTTTCTTTACAAAATTTATCACAGAAGATACGTTATATTGGTTGAAAAGATGATTTTCCTATATGTATATGTGTGTACAAAAAAGAGAGTCATCAGTCATTAGAAACTCACCAATCTCGATTTAAAAAAAATAATTATAAGAATAATAATACAGACGAATGACTGGAATAATGCTGGAATTTTTTTGGGATAAAACGAAAATTACATATGGATGGTGGCGGCTGTGTATCGAGCTTCACCACGTTTCCATCGCCACTGACTTGGTCGATACTATAACAGAAATATTTCAATTTCCTAAATTAGTAGACTTACTTTTAAATACTTACTCTTATCAAAATTTGCCCACTGGTTGTATGTGGATTACGATAAGCATACAATACCCATACAGCTATACCAGCTACCATTGCTATTAAAAACAGAATAGCAACAATACCAGATACACCCATTTTAACTGGTTGTTGTATCATACTACTATCTAATGGTGTATTATCATAAATTCTAGATGAATGTGCATCATCATCATTATGATTCGAATCATATTTATCATGTAATTCATTTGTATCATGTGTATAATTTGTTATATTACTTCTATCATCATTAGTATTGTTATTATCAATATCGGAACATACTGTTTCATTATTTATCTGTTTTTTATCACAACTCTTCATTAACCAATCTTGACGGCCACGATCGACACCATTAGAACAACGACCGACACCTGGACACCAGACACACTAAAATTTCAAGTTTTGTTGGAAAAAACAATCATTTACTTTTACTTTAAATGAATAAGAAACATTATGGGTGCATAGGACTTTTTTATTTCAGATTCACATTCTGACAATAGCTAACGTTTCGCCCCTATGTTTGGGGGCTTCTTCAAAGCTGTAATTAACAATTACATATACAATTCGCCCCAAACATAGGGGCGAAACGTTGTCAGAATGTGAATCTGAAATAAAAAGATCCTATACACCCATAATCTGTTTCATTCAATTATAAGGACGAAAATCATTGAATAATTACTTTAAATGTTGGAATTTTACGAGTTAAACAAGTATTACAATCTTTACTGTCCAGACATGTTGGTAGTGCTTTTAAATAGATTGAAGTCCAATTCCTGATATCTTCTTTGACAAAATTGATTCGATGGTATTCATAGATTGTTTTTCGTCGAACAACTGCAATAAAGAATGATTAAAATCGGACGTTTCCTCAACCACAAATAAAAATCTTACAGATGATAGTTCTATCAATGATGTAAGCATCTGATAAACCGATTTTTACAGGATGATGATCATCTTCAATTTGTTTAATAAATGTCGGTACGTTTTTATAAACAAATACAATATCGCCGTTTTTATGTAATGTTGTTTGAAATGTAAATTCACCCTCATTGGGTTTGTCCTGTAAAGACACCTTTTCCCATTCAACAGTAAACGATGTACCTACATAAAAACGAAAACAATTAAATTTTAAATAATAATAGTAATAATAATAACAACTACCATTATCACTATATCTGATATAACTATCATTCGAGATGCTTGTATCAAAATTTGCCATCAATGGTGCTATATATTGGGTTGCAGCTAACCATGAATGTACATAATCACCAGTGTACAGAAACCCACCAGTTGCAATTGTTACATTTTTGATTAAATGCCCATAGAATGGGAATTCAAATGATAACTTTACTGTCTAAAATTTTGTAAAGAAAAAAAAAGAAACAGTGTACATTTCTAGAAATAGTGAAAGTTTGTGTCAACTTACAGCAGCTCTCCGATGCGATTTTGATAATAATTCATTAATTTTCGTATCAGAACGATTCGATAGATCAACCCAAAGGGACTGGCCAGTTTTCGGATCGGTATTTAACGTACTTGTATAATATAGATGATTGTCCTGTAAAATAAAGTTGCTATCAGTTGTCCAAGTTAGGAAGAACCAAATTTGTGTTTTTGGCTGATCAAAGTTCTTCTTAGCTTGGACGGGTATTACATTGTCACTTACCGTTCTTGATATGGTAATATTATGTTCAATTAGTGTTTTATTCAATTCTTCATCAGTTTCTGTAAATTTCGGTATAGGAAGATCTAAATCAATCTCATCATCATGAACATTTGTAAGTGTTCCATTAGTTAAATGATTTATTAATGTATCATTATGTAACAAAGTGGGCATTACAGTTGATTCAACAATAACAATTGGTCGTGGTGTTGGTAGATATTTCCGTTGACCAGTACCATTAACACCCAATAATTTTGATGTTGTTACTACTGTTGTTGGTTTTATTGGAATTTTTGCACTATTTATTGTGGTTGTCGATGTTGATGGTAATGGTGGTGGTGATGATGGTAGTGTTTTTGATAATTTCACCGATTTCTACAAACAAAAACCTGTCAACTTTGTTTTATAATTATTTTATTAATAAAAATTACAGTTTTTGGTGGCGGCGGCGGTGGCGGTAATGATGGTGGTGGTGGTGGCGGTGGCAATGAACTACTTGTTGTATCGTTTAGTTTACTGTCAACAATTGGTTCAGGTGCTACTGCTCTCTTTTCAACTTGATGTATCTTATCAGTCGATAAAAAGTTAAAATTCGTTGGTGAACTCGATTGTCCAATTGGCTCCGTTTGATAAAAATAATAATCTGGAAAAAAATAATATCCGTTCATTGATCGATCTACAACTCTATGGTAATATGGATGGTACCATGATTTTCTCTCTTTTTCTAAATAAGAGAAACATCTCTCTTGCTCAGACCGGCTACTGAACATGCTGTTATTCAAAATAGTGTACAGGTATAGTAAGGCCAACGTAAATTGAATAGTTGACTCCGACTTTTAAAAATGGTTAGCTACACTAGTAATGAGGGTCGTCATAAAGCTGTCCCAACCCTCTTCAAAATACTAAACAGACCCGTACGATCTTTATTTATTGGGCTTTCTTAGAATTTCTAACTACCGGAAAATATGTCCGGATGATGGACAATTGTTTGCTTTCATTCTGGTCCTAGTTAAGTACGGCCCTGGACCAAAAGCAAACAAATTCTCAAAGACCCTTAAAGCAATTGAGTGTGAAAAATCTAATTATTCAATTTTCGTTGGCTGAACTATATATCCAAATAAAAGGGTGGTCTTGAGGAAAACGAGAGCAAAAGACAAATACTAGCAATATTTGATACATGAACCGGAGCAAGACGGGCGCCCTCCTTCAAATATTGTGAATGATAATGGTACAATGTAAATACATATCAACATCTTCGTTATCTTGTGAACTATAGCGAGGGAATCGTATTTCTTATCTCGCCTCGATTCATGTATGCCAATATCTGTCATTTCTTTTACTCTCGTACTCCTCAAGACCACACTTTTATTTGGATATACCTGTATACAGAGTCATTAAAAAAACTCGTTATGATATCGACTAAATTGGCTAAATTGACAAGCAATTATTGATAAAACATTGAATTGGTACAAATCAGGATTTCTCGTGGAAAAAATCGTGTAAATTTCTCTTTTTTTTTCTCTCTGGTCAAATCTTATTTTCACATCCGCTTTCATCAAATTTATACATAAATTAGTCATTTTGTAGTTTTCATAAAGAAAACTACAAAAACCAAGCGCAAAACAGAAGAGTCTAGTGTTATATTATTAATTATTACGTTTAAAGTAATGAAAGTATTGACCTTTTATTGTTGGAGGGTTAAATGATTAACGAAAATTGGGTCATTTCAGTAACCTACAATTTAAAAAAAATTTATTATTAAACAACTCATCAATTGATCTACTTTTTCTCACTCAACACAAGAATTGTGTCTTTCTCGATTTTGTTGTTTCGTGCAAACCAACAACAACACAGATTATTATCAATAACGATGTAATTGTGTATATTACGATTTTTTCCCCCCCAAAAAAAAAACAGTTAAGTTTTCTTAACAAAAAACGAAAAAACCGTATCATTTTAACTGTTAGCAACTGGAAACAATTACCTAGATGTGGGCACGTTTACAAAAATAACTGTATTTTTCGTTTCTGTTGTAGGTATCTGGATTGTTGTTAAATAAAAGTCACTTTTATTAATCGTTTTCCTTTATAATAGAAACTGACAGACATGAATAATAATTATTCTATTAACCATTTTTTTTTATTGTTATTTTACCTATACATACAGGAAATGAATATATTATTTTTTTCGGTTGTTATAATAGAGAAATGTTTAATGAGCCACATACATCAAGGCCTCAAATCTTTGATTATATTCTTAAACATTATCGTTTGCAATAATCCGTCTTGTCTTACAAGTATGGACCATACGCATATATTTATATGGAAATAAATTGAATCAAATTGTTATATCCTTCCTATTATTTTTATTATAAATAAGTATAATTACTTTATTCGTCACTTAAATACTAAATAAAAAAAATAGAATCAATGAACTCGATTTTCATTAGACCGTAAATATGTTTTGTTGTTTCCTCTTTCCCTGGATAGATAGATATTAGATAGATAGCCCCTGTTTTTCGTTCATTTCTAATTTTTCTAATTTTTAACGAGCCGTAACAACAAAACTATATTACTTTCCTTTATTGTTTCTATATATTATTATTATTACTCGTTTATTAATTTTAAAGTGTACACATAAGCTCATCGTCAGCATAATATAATGACCATTTTCAGTTCATTAAATTCGACATTATTACACCGTTAATGTTGCTTGTTCTTGTTTAAAATCCTATCAATTTTGAAAATGTGAAAGGTGTCCTGGGACAAGATAAACTCTAGGGGCTCCCTTCAGATTCAAGTAACAACTACAAAAAAGGGCTAATTCGATTTCTCTGAAGCCCCCCGAAGAATGAGATTTTAGGGCAAACTTCTCTACGGTAGGTCGAGAAACTATTATTAGGTCTGTTCCTTCAAGAATCCAAAACTATCAGAAAAGTCCGAAACAGTCAGACGCCTGCGCAAATGTGTTAAAAACGGTAAAACTAGACTATCTACGCATGCCTCGGACTGTTTCGGACTTTTCTGATAGTTTTGGTTTCTTGAAGGAACAGACCTATTATTTCGGATCTCTTCAACGACCTTTAACAATTTGTACTCTATTCGTATTCCAATCATAGAACAAGTTTTTTTGTGTCTCTTGATAAAAATAGTTAGTTTTTTGCACATTTTTCTATCAATTTTATTTGTTTGATTATTCGAGGGGACGGGAAACAATAAAATTTAGAAAAATGCTGAATCATTTTGATAAACATTTTCGAATTGTTTTTGGTGATTGTTTGTTACCTGAACCTTGCTGCATTTTTTTCATTTTATTTGCATCTTGATTGAAATTCCTCAACAAGAATAACAACATTAACAACAACAATGATAACGAGAAAATATTTTTAATATGAATAATAGAAAAATCAATAAATAATTATATTAAACAACAACTGGTTTATTAGTAGGATTTTTGTATATCAAATACGAGAGAAACAGGAGAATATGTATTTAAACCAGTTTTATTCGCGACATATAAATATAAATTATATACAAAGTTTTATTTAACTTTTGATTTTTATTTTAAGATGTGGTGTGCCACAAAATATTTTGACTGAATTATTGTTTTTCGTTTTTTGCTTTTTTTAATGACCCTGT